>JAVGVS010000179.1:359743-411247 GCA_032718565.1 Distichodus sexfasciatus
ACGTATGACATGAGAAAGGGGTGTTGCATATAACCAGTGCTGTACAGGACTTGTATTTGTTACTTAAATATTATTTTATGTATTTCTATTTGGACTCCTTAACATTAGTGAATACCAATTACCAAAACACAATTTCTGTAAAAACAGATACCAACGGGGTGATAAAACCTGCAAAATTTTACATAACTCACAGTACAAAATCCTAAACACTGAATTCAAACATATTCCAGTTTCTCGGTACCAACATCATTTCTGGAAATAAAGAATCATATTTTAAGTTCTTTAATACTTTGAATTAGATATTTTTTTGTAATGGCTAACCTTTACAAATACCAGCAATTATATTAATAACGCTTTAGTACTGTTAAGATCCAAAATGTTAGTATTTCTACTCAGTTGGGTGACTTTTAAATTTAATTGGAAGCATTTGCTTTGTGAGGAATGTCTTAACTATGGCTTTCAGCCCACTGCAAATACAAACATTACAGACGAGATTCTCTTTTGAATTCACCCAGCCTCTTTGTAACCCATCGTCATAGTCATGTTTGGTTTATCCAAATACACTTGACAAAGTTAATGATTAAGGTCTAATAATGAAGTCCATCCAATAAGTCACTGTTTATGTAACGATTTCCAATTTCAGCAGGAAACCATTACATAAACAAATGAACGCTGGGTTTTTCTCTAACAGCCAATTACAGCAAGTAACATGCACAAATGCAAAGCGATTTATTACTCAAAGTGAATCCGTTGCTCAACCACACAGCCTTGAACTGCAATTTCAGCACTGTGTGTATCTACGGCACGAGATAGAACACATCATATCAGATGGTAAACAGATCACACTAAGCAGTGTGAACTCAGACAAGAACTAATAACAGACAATATTATTTAAACAAGAACAACTGGAGCAACTTGGGGGTTAAGGTATTTTGCTCAAAGGACCAATGCTGGTAGTTCTGAAAATAGGATAAAGTCAGATTTCAGCCTACCGCCTCTTGTATCATACCACTGGTTGATAACTCTCTTTTTTAATATATTTTTTTCTGAATAGGTTGCAATGTTGAAAATGCCTGTTACAACTTGGGAATCTGTGCGGAGAGAACCGCCATCTCCAAAGCTGTGTCAGAAGGCTACAGAAATTTCAAAGCCATGGCGATAGCCAGGTGAGACTTTCACACAGAATGCTGAACAAAAACACAGATTCATCTTGTTAATTACAGTTTAATTAACATGTCATTGATGAGCTGAATCACAAGCATAGAAAAAAACATCAAGGTGCAAATAACCCCAACAATGGCAATCAGGTGATTTCTTTTCATGCAGGGCAGACTCAAAAAGGGGGAATTAAATGTTCACAATGTAAAATCTTTGTTCAGAATTCAAATTTGTAGGTAGGCAGTTTTGAAAAAGCTCCCAGACCAATATCTATCTGTCCCACAGCTTCTGCTTCTCTTGCAAAACAAAGATGTCGACTGTAGATAAATGCATAAAAACGCTACAGACATGTTTGATATTGCACTGACCAGATCTACAAAGATAACCGAACCCGCTCAGTGACATGAAATGCCAGTGACAACTTCAGCTAATAATACCAAAAAATTTTCCCTATTAAATAATGACCAAAATCACCATCAAATTCATTTTATATTTATTCATATTTTATACTTAGCCCCACCTGGCCTTGGTGGTCTTGTCCCCAGCTGTAGTTTGAGGCACATACGTTACATCAGGAATAGTGGTGGCATAGCGGTAGGATACTTTCCTATATTCCAAGAGGTTGTATGTTCAAATCCAGCTCTGTCCTCCAGCACTACCACCACTAGACCCCTGAGCAAGACCCTTAACCCTAAAGTTCAGAGAAGACCCCACCCCCACCAAACTCCTATTTTTGTCTCTTTGGGGGGGTCTGGGTCTTGATCGGGGGGTACAGTACCTCCCAGTACCCCCCGTAATTCGAACCATGAGAGTATCTGATAAATGTTACAAACATAAATATCCGTTTTCCGGCTTTGCTCTTCCCAGTGACATGTGTGAACAGTTTATCTCCCCCTGTGGAGGCTGCAGGCAGTTCATGAGAGAAGTGAGTATGAATAGAGTAACAAATAGTCTTTTATCAACGGATCGAACGCTAAAGAGTGACGTCATACCTCCTGTTCCATCAGTTCGGTGCCACGTGGGAGGTGTACTTGTCCAAACCGGACGGTTCCTACGTGGAGATGACGGTGGAGGAGCTGCTGCCCAAATCCTTTGGACCAGAAGACTTGAAGATGAAGAAACTGCATTCCCTTCCAAATGAGTTTTAACCAGTGCTGGGAATCGATAAAAAAAAAACAACCCAAAAAACAGTCGCGTTAATCACAGCAAGTAACCGCAATTTTAAAATACATAACTAAAGAAATGTATTTTAAGGAACGGAAACACCTTCGGTATAAACATCCATAATGAATTGCAGACTTAATTAGCAAACGTCTGTTGTACATACTGCAGCTCATTAGGAATGTTCTGCTCATACGAAATTTGCCGTTCGTTACACCAGGGAACTTCTTCTCACCCATCCCGTTTTTCAGTCGTTCACGTGTTGAATGCGTGCATATTCCAAAAACAACAGAGACGAGGTACTTTTTTCTCTGTAATACATATAAAGGCATATACTGTATGCAGTAGGGCTGGGTATCGCTGCTGATTTCCTGAATCGAATCGATTCGATTCCGATTCACAAGGTCATGACCCGATTCAGTTCTCGATTCGATTCGATATCGATTTATTTAGAGATTTCTTTGCGTCAATACTAGTTTTGCTTGGTTATTTTGGTAAATTAGGCCAGACGGTGATTTGAGCGGAGCAGCTTCAGCCGTGGCTCTATTTGGTTTCGGTTTCGCCGGTCTCACGTTTTTATAGCTCTCCTTGCGCGGTCGCGAGAAGTAGTGCATAGCCGCAGGAAAAGATCGATCCGCGAATTTTTGAATCGATATCGTATTTTTCGAACGATAATCGATATTGATCGGTGAATCGATTTTTTGAACCCAGCCCTAGTACTAAGTATAAAAGAGTAATGTCATATGACCAAACTTGATCCAGTGATTAATCTACAGATGTAAAAAAAATAACGTGTTAAAATTCCTGTGCTAATTTGGTGCGTTAACCTTCCCGGCCCTAGTTTTAACACTTTTATGCATGGATTTTGATTCACATAATCCAAAACTTTTACCACCGCCTTTAAAACTGATCCAAATAGAAGACACGAGTGTCCGAGATGTTGAATGTGAAGAAATGCAGAACATCATTTGGGTGAAGGTGAAGGTGTTTGTGTTAGTTTGCAGGACTCTAGTAGTGTCTTCTAATACCAAACTGGTGCTTTTGAGCATCATTAAGAATGACCTTCTATTGCGCATGTATGTAAAGGATTTCATGTATAAGCTGTAAATATGAACTTACATGTAAGTTTGCTAATTTATTTAAAACAAACAGGTTGTGCATTGAATAACCTAAATTAAAAATATTTTCAAATTGTTTAATAAACTGTAGGAAGCTGCAGCTTTTTGTGTAAACTTTATTTGAGTTAAATATCGGCAGACATGAACCCAAAAAAACAGTGCAACAACATATAAATAAAATATTGTTTAAAATAAATGGGACATACAAGGGCTCCCTTGAGGTCGAGATTCTAAACCTGACGTTCGTACATTATTAAGAGTAGTCAAATTAATTAATCTATGGATGAATCATTCTTAGGAGAACATTTTCTAGAACTCTACATGAAGGTATAACAAGCATGTAAAATACAGCTACAATGTGGCATACAAAAAATAAACGCTGATTCATCTCATTAATTAAGGTTCAATTACCAGGCCACTAATGAGTCGATTTGCAAGCATGAAAAACAGCTTCAAGGTGCAAAACTAGAAAAAGAGTTTAAAGGTGCCGTAGCTGAAACAAAAAAAAGGCAACATGCTTTAGGTCTTGCAAAAATAACTTAAAAAAACATGGCATCTGCTGTTTCATGCAAGCAAATATGCTGACTTATAAATGGAGAATTAAAGGTGCAACAACGTAAAATGCTGTTCATGTTCCAGAATTACTAAGATGTAAACATTGCAAAAAGACCTTCAAGCTTCTCTTGCAAAACCGAGGTAATCTGCTGCAGAAGAATGCATAAAAAACCCCCCATTTTTTTGTCGCCCTCAACAACATAACTATGTCAGCAAACTACGCAAGAACGACTGTTTACACCTTTAATCTCTGAGTGGGGTTTTATGGATTATAGTACAGCTCTTTCCTGCACACATTTTTAACTAATTATGCAAAAAATCACCATCATATTCATTCTACATTCATCTACGGTCCACACAGTATTTCAGAAGAAAGTCTGATTATTATGACTTAAGTTCTCCCTGTTTTTCTCCCATTTGTTAAGTCAATTTATGTTATAATGTCCTAATAATGAGTTTCTCGTTATTATGAGAAGCTTAGCGCTAACAATGAGAACATCCCTTGTTATTATTAAATACTAAGTCCTGATAAAGAACTCATTATGAGACACTAAGTCAGAATAATAAATTTCTCATCGTGTAATTTATGGCATACGAATGAGACCATTTCTCAGTATCCAACAAGTTGCAATAGTTAAAAACTCATTATTATAACTCACTTTTTTATGTGACGTAAACAGGCTTCCACTGATCTTAGAACAGCCCCCATATTTATTACAAATACAGCACCCAAAAATGAAACTAGCGCGCTCCAAAACCTCTGCCCGACGGCCGTCTGTTCGTTCCTACTTACACATAGGCACCAAAAACCAACTTTAACAGAAAGTTGGGCGCCAAGCAGCGATTTAAATAAATGAGGTCTTAAAACTTCAGGAACATACGTAACATTTGGTAGTGCAGCGCCGGTTAGCAGCAAAAAGCACACACAGTGCACTTATGGAAAAAACAGTGCGTACTAAAAAAAAATAATGCTAAGAGATGACATGAATCAACAACTCGATTAATCAGCCCTCCACATTTTAGGGATTAAGGTGATGGACGTTGTGATCCAAAATTTTAATCTTCCATCTTTAGTGCTGACTTTGTCCCAAAAAAATCTCTGCAGTGCATAACAAAAATTTAGGAAACAATTTCTGAAAATAAAAGTAATGCAAAGAGTTGACGTGAGTCAACAACTCTATTAATGTTGCGATGTAGAAATGCGTCCGCTGGGGGCGTTTGTGCGCTCC
This sequence comes from Distichodus sexfasciatus, assembly GCA_032718565.1. Taxonomy (NCBI): domain Eukaryota; kingdom Metazoa; phylum Chordata; class Actinopteri; order Characiformes; family Distichodontidae; genus Distichodus; species Distichodus sexfasciatus. The sequence continues at coordinate 364,965 of JAVGVS010000179.1, forward strand.
ACTTTTTTCCAAGTGCGATGTGGATAGACGTCTTCATTTGATCCTCTCTTCACTTTTTGGGACTGTCCTTGTCCAAATCGGGCCAGTGTGGGACGTGGTGCCTGGGCAGCGTTCCCTCCGTTAATCTCTCCATCCATAAACCCAACATGTCGAGTTTTCGAACGAGTTGTGCGGCGGAGAGATGGCTGAGTACAGAGCCGTCCCTTGTTGACGGAGGTGTGTAGAGGCAGAAGTATCTCTTGTGGCCGTTGAGCGCCAGCACGTAGCCGGTGTAATCCTGCTTAAGGGAGGACGCTCTCTCCTCCTCCTCTTTTTCTTCTTCCTCCCCCTCCTCCTCCTCCTCCTCCTCCTCCTTCGACCGCCTGGCACTGGGAGCCAAGTCCAGGAGAGAGTCCATCCAGCGGCTGTGTTTGTTCGTGTTCAAGAAAGAGTAGTGAAGAGTTTGAGACCTGAGATGAGAGGTGTATAGTTAGGAAGAGAAAGTTTTGTGAGAGAAGAATTTGAGGATTTTAAAAGTTAAATTTTTTTTCGAAAGGTTAGGAGTTGGCCCTGTGATCGAAGGATCACCGGTTCAAGTCCCAGACCAGTAAAGGTACCACTGTGGTACTCATGAGCAAGGTACCATCCCCAAGCACTGCTCCCCAGGCGGTGCCAAAAAAGCTGCCCACTGCTCCTTCATGAATGGGTCAAAAGCAAAGGTCACGTTTCGCTGTGATGCACTGTGTGCTGTGTTTATAATGACAAATAAGTATTCACTAAAATTTAAATCTTATCAATAAGTTAATTTGAGGGCTGGAAACAACTGGTGTGAAAACTATAATGCATCACATTTTTTATGTAAATTAATCATGATCAAGTGTGGCCCCCACTCCCACTGGTACCTACAGTGCAGATGTTTATGCTACTGAAATCTGGTTTGTACTTGACATGTTTCTACTTGAACCGTCATTATAAAGCAGAGTGACGGTGAGTCACAAATAACGCCATGCAAATTCCATTTAGTTTCAAAGCACTATTTATATGTATATAAAAACCGTAATTTAAATGTATTATCATGAGCGTCATAATCTCTTGGTGAACATTCGTAAATAACTAGACTAACAAATGTTATGTTTATCAAAATCATCAAGAAAATCTTGCTTTAAAAACCCTATATTACTCAGATTCTACTGAAAACAATAATGTACAAAGACACAAACACTCACTCTCTCATCTTACCCTGAGAAAGAAAACACCTCTTTGGCGAACTTCTTGAGCAGGACCTGTTTGGACGCTTCGGTGAGCAGCAGCACCACGTTGATATGGCCCGGCCTCAACCTCACCAGATTACTTCCATAAGTCAAATGAGTCAGTTCGGTCACCTCCAGAAAGTTCTTTTTAGGAGAATGGCTAGTGGGAATAGCCAAAGTTATACGTCATGGAAATCGTACATTTTGAAAATCAAGTACACATTTATTTCTGTAAGATGAACATAATTTAACTAAACAAAATAGTCTGATACGCTCTGATGAAGTGATGCAATGAGCAATTGGATGATACCTGCTTGTGTCTTCCGCACTCGGAGAGCCCTCTGTTGTCTTCGGCGCTTTTTTTGCCTTCTGCTTGGTTGGCTTTTCCTCGCCGGAGTCGCTGCAAATTGGAGCAGCAGCGTGTGAATTCAATATAAAACTGCTGTCAAAAAATCAGGAGCGAACGAATCGGCCGTCCTAATAACATCCTGGGTGTCTTCCAGCACCTACCTGAAAGCCTGAATGATGACGGTGCCAAAAAGGATGAAGAGGGCCGAGAAGACGAGAGACACAAAGGGCATCATGTCTCGCCTGCAGGGAGACAGGCAAACTCACTGGGGTGTCTCGTAATTGGCACGCACAAAAAAAAGATCCTGCAAACTACTCTTAAATCTCTAAAACTGACAACATGCTTCCGCCGCCTATTTCACTGAGGATTCAAACGGTTAAAGCCTGAAAAATCTATTACTTCGCCTACAATAAATTGCCATATATTTCCCTTTTTTTAGCTTGAACACTGCTGTAATGAAATGTTGTGTACACTTTTAAGGTTACATAACACTCTCATCCTTACCAGTGTGAGTAAAGAAGGTCAAAGTACACCTGCGAGAGGTAATCATACGCAGCATTTGCCCATCGCACCAGAAAGATCTAGAATGGGTCAGACAAGCAAAGGAAAGTTATTGTGACTCAAAAAGGGAAAATCCATATTTTTATTTTATAGTCTATAAAAATCTGAAGCTTCCATTCTACCCTTTCCACTTTATTTGCAAACACAGAGCTTTTATTAAAGCTGACATTTGTTCATTTCGTTAACGAGAAGTATGATGAAAAATGTTTGTTCTTTTTCAGCAACTTTCTTCTAAGACTAAGAGGTTGATGCGCTAAAGATAGATCTTTAATTAATAATAATAATAATGGAGTCCACCTGCAGTCTCAGATTTTAAAGCATCAAGGTGGAGCTACAATTTTTGGGTGCGTTTTGGGCGGAGACATGGGATTAAAAAGGATAATACGTTGCGATTCAAAACAATACAATTTGATTCTATATAATTCAAACCCATGAAATACGTTGTATACATTTCGTTAATTAATTAATTAATTAATTCATTAATTCATTCATTCATTCATTCATTCATTCATTCGATATGATTCATAAAGATGCAATACCATACAATGTGATGATACAATATGAATCAGTACAATATGATTTGATATACTGTATATCAAATACAATACCATAGCTACGAGATAATACTACCTGTTACTGTAAAACCTATTTAGATGAAATCACTGAATTCAGTTCTACTCACTGAGGCGAGTTCGTTGTTGAGTTCAGGCAGCATGGCGTCGTATATGAGGTAGGAGGGGTCCCTCTGCAGAAGCTCCAGCTGCTCGTAGAGGCCGTGTTTGTCCTCCTCACTCCCATTCCAGCCGCCTGTTACCGTCCGATACAGCACCCGACCTGTGGCGCTGCGCCGCTCCAGAATGATCACCTGCCAATCACAAGAGACACATGATGTATGAATCTGTTTGAAACCCCAAACAATGCAGTAAATAATCCAAAAGTTGATGCAGTTCCTTACAAGAGTTAATCTTATGCAACACGTATAATCACTACTACCTCAGACAAGTGCAAGTTTCTAACATAGTATGTGTTCGTGTTTGGTAAATATGTGAGCAGATGTCTCCCTGCTGGAAAAAATCAGGAATTTCTAGTCCCCATGGTGAAATCTTTTTTGCTTGCTTCATTGCTTTCTATTTTTCTTCTATTTACTGAAATAAGGGCTAAACATAGCATTGTGACAGAACATTTATAAATAAAAAATTACCAAAACAGTGTGTATATTTAAACCTGGCTCTGACCTGTGGAGGGCTTGTGTCATCCTTCCTGAGAAGAGCGTCGCACAGCGGCTGCTGCTGCTTCTGGGATACGTAAGCAAACCTCAGCACCTCCTTTGTATTGGAGGAGGCGAAATCAAAGAAGGCTTCATTCACCGAGACGAAAGACTCGTCCTCCCCGGTGATGAGCAAGACACAGTACCTGAGAGGATGACAAAAACATGTACAAAAGTCACCTTAGAGCTACAAGGCTTTCAGTCTAACTACACTTTTTTTTTACAAGCCATTCAAAAAGGCTGTGAAGTGGAACTAGACAAAAGTCTGTAGAAAATGCTCATCACTCTACAAATGGATGCTGGGAAAAAAAATCTTGTGGAAGAGAGAGTTCTGGGTTAGAGAAAAGTGAAGCTTGTTACATAATTTAAAACACAATTCAGAAAAATGGGGGTTCTCACTTGCGGCGGCGGTGGAACTGTTTAACTGGACACAGCTCATCGAACAGCTTCTGATTCACCAGCCGCGGCACCAGCAGGAATCGGTTGTTAGAGACGAACTCGTCGATGATGTCTTTCCTTATTCCCCTGGACTGAGGGACAAAAGACAAAAAAGGTTTTGTCATTTAAACGTTTAAAAGTGTGGTCGGCCAAAAGTGTCTTCGCTATAGGCAATTCTGCCAGTGCTTGATGCCTCAAGAGCAACAGCTTTGGCAGCGCCCGGGGAGCAGTGCCGGGGCACGGTGCCTTGCTCATGAGTTCCTCAGTGGTATCTTTTAGTGGTCCAGAACTTGAAACGGCGACCCTCTGCTCATGGGGCCAACACCCTAACCGTTACGCTACCAACTGCCCCAACTGTATAACTATGTAGGTGACTAAGAATCTTGAATCTTGAATGTGTGTTCTTCAATGTCATGACAATAGCGGGCGAACCTAAAGTCGTTCAAGTCGTGTGCCATTCTTAAATGTTAAGGAACTCTTAAAAATTAACTGCTGATTTCACGGAATGGGTTGTTACCTGTATGACATCGGCAGGTTTCTCTGTGTTCTCCTTAAACAGGAGCATGGTGGGAGCGTAGGTGTTGACGTTGAACTGCTTCTGGATCAGCTTCGTCTTGCTCAGGTCCAATTCTACGTACGCGAACCTCACAAAGTCCCGGTACGCAAATGCAGTGAGCTGTGAACGTTAAAGCATATTAGGGGTCTTTCGGTTTTTACAAGCTGAGAGACGAAGTTTTCTAAAAAAAAAAGTAAAAAAGACTTAATGGACCATTATAAATCTAAACGTTAATGTCTTGCCTTATAAAGAAAAGGCACGGTAGGTCCTGCGTGGAACAGCAGCAGGCTGGGTTTGTTCTCCTTGCGCCAACCGTTCAAGAACTGCTTGAAGTTTTCATCTGTCACCTACAAAAGTAAAAATGAGATTTCTTTTTCTTTCCCCAAAACTGTGGAAACCTTCGTACTGTTCAACCTCTGTACACTCAAATTTCCAGCAAACTCCATTTCATGAAAGTATAAAAAGCAAGCCTCTGACCTTTTCTACCAGGCTCTGTGGCAGCAGGCTTTCGACAAACTGTCTCAGGGTCTCTCTGGCCACAAGGTTATGGAGAAAAAACACTTTGCCGTTAACCAGACCCAGGATGGAGGGGGCGTGATGGGCGCCCAGGTGACTGGCCAGTTTCTTCTGATATTCCATGTCCACAACCCCAATGCCCACTCCTAAAATCCACAGAACGAAAACATTATGAAATGCTGAGAGAAATATCCAACACAGGCAAACTTTACTGCAATAAGTTTATGGTCCATTTTTGTTTAAAAAATAAGAGAAAGAGAGAACACAAAACATATTTAAAAGATACTTAAATGCAGCACGAAATGCAGGAGCTACTTTCACACTTAGTATTTTTTAGAATATTTATTCATCTTCTATGTAGTGCACATGGCACATCTGATTATTACAAATTATGTGACTGTGGTAAATGAGGGCCCATGGGCCTCTCCGCATATCTATAACCATTATGACCCGCACTTGTCTTTTTCATCTTTTTGCGCTGTTAACTTTCTTTTTCCCGTAGGAACCCGTGGGAATTGGGAGTGGAAAGCTTTCCTTTGCCTGTTTTCATACGACAGTCAACACGGTTCTTATGCCACTTCAGGCCACCTCACTGAATATACGTCTGAATCTGTTTCAACCCGCACTCGTCTTTTTCTTGCTTTTATTATCTCTATTTCTTTCCCTATTCACTTCGACGCATTTTAATCAAAGTCTATCTACTCGGCCAGGTTTCATGTCACGGTTACAAAACTTGACTAATGACACTGGCATATTTTAACGGAAATGCATCTCTAGTCATATTAAGAATTTGTTGTTATTATATGAAAAGTGCTGACATACACAAAAAATTACTGGAAGCATTTTTGGATTCTTAATACATGAAAAAGAGCATCCCAAACAACCCCAAGCCCAATAAAAAGTATTCAATATGAAATAATATTGTGCTTTTAAAAGACTCCATAAATAATTCAATTATGTAAACTTTAAGTAACTGTTTTAGTGCCTTGATGATATAGGATTTGTTAAGACGAAATATTTGCTAATTTTTTAAAAAGAAAAATGCAGACTTTCACTGAAACTTGTGTGTAGTTAAAATCAAATCTTGTTTATGGAGTCTCATCATATCACACAGACACCAATTAATATGCAGTGAACTCATATAGACTCTAAACATGCTGATATAAAAAATGACATTTTCTTACACACCTTTTTGGTGCGCAAATCTGACAATGAAATCTACCTACCCAAAGCCTCCAGCTCTTGCACAGTTTCCTTCCAGATGGGTTCAATGTGGATGCATGTGAAACACCAGTCGGATGTCACCTTTATCAGGTAGGGCCTCTTGAAGCTATCGGGCACCACCTCATTGATGTACTGCATGTAGTGCAGAAGGTGCTTGCTGTCTGCGAAGTCTCGTGTCGACCGCGTGAAATGGAAAAAGGACTGGTCAAAGTGAAAGCTGTCATGTCGGAAGTGGTGAAAGCCCTGCGATGTCTGACTACTGTGCTGACTCTCGTCGGTCTGGCCGAACCTGTCATAGTTCGCCCTCCGTTCTTCATTAGACAGGATCTGTAGAACAATAAGGAAAAAAAACACTGGGAGCCACTGTGAAACTGGACACTCAGATTTGAACTGCTGAGAAGTGCAACAGGACAAAAAAATGTAAGTTCGGGCATGTTCAAAAATAAACCTAAAAGTAAGTTATAAGATTAATTTTAAACAGCCTCTGACACACTAGATGAAAACTTACCTCATAAGATTTAGTTATCTTGATGAACATTTCCTGAGCATTTGCATGCTTATTTTTATCCGGATGCCTAAAACAGAAACATGAAACAATATTTTCCAACCATGTTTTCATTCTTTTTATTTCTTTCATTTCTGGAAATTATTTTATCTATATAATTTTATCTATTTAATTGGTCATCAATTTTCAAATGAACCATTTTTATCCTTGCCATGTTTTCCAAATAGTTTTTAACTTGTTCCATTTATGACTGTTAGTAATATTTTTAATCAATTACATACCATTTTATTTTTTTTTAACCCAACCCCTTTGCACCGTAAATGCTCAGCTGAACTGTTAATCTTACATTTCCATTTACGGCATTTGGCAGATGCTCTTATCCTGAGCTACCTCCATTTCCTAATTACGGGAACAGTCTCCCTGGAGCCACTAGGGGTCAAGGGTCTTGCTCGGGGACCCAATGATGGTTGTGCCAGGCATGGGACTCGAAGCCACGAACTCTTAGTCCAGAGATGACTGTCCTAACCACTAGGCCACCGACGCACCAATCATAAGTAATTTTACACTGAAATTAATTTTGATTAAAGGTTGGCAGATACTTAGAAAACAAGGTCACCTCTATCTCCTAGTCTTTTCTTTTTTCCCCCGTCGCCTTTGCACCATAATTCCTTACCTGTCTAATAAATTAGGGTTACCCTCGATGTCTTTCTGTATGTAGTTAAAGGTAGGTTGAGCGCCTCATATTCAGAAACTCACTACCAGGGGTGGAAGTAACGAATTACAAATATTCATGTTACTGTAATTAAGTAGATTTTTTGGGTACTTGTACTTTTACGAGTAGTTTTTCAAGTGTGTAATTTTACTCGTACTTGAGTACAATTTACATCATGTAATCTACTTCGCTACTTATAAAATCAAAAGTCGCTACTGAGTACGCCCACAATTTGAATTAATATTCAAACCTTTCATCTGCATCTTTGCAGCCAATAAGGCTGTGCAATCGCGACCGCGCCAATGAATCTATGACGTAAGCAAAGAATAAACTCCGCTGCAGCAGCAGGCACAGGTGTCTGGAGGTACTACACAGTGGAGTACAAACTAATTTATAGACTGAAGATTTGGAGACAAAGAAGCTAAAATGGAGAAAATGGAGCCAAACGAAGCCGGATAGACTCTGTTAATTTAGAAAACCAGCTCTTGCTGAAACTGAACAAAAGGTTCAGAAAGTGAAGTGTGACAGAAATGCTATTATGTCTAAGAGTTTAAGACACTTACCTGCCTGTTGTTCGCAGTGTATTGGGAAAAGTTTAAACTGTTCTATGCATGTTCAAAAACATTTTTTGTTTTATATCTACATTTATTTACAAAACAAATTGCCTTTCTATACCTTGCTCATCTGAGAAATGTGCTATTTTATACTGGTGAATCGAATCGAATGCCTGCTATTGACGACGCAATAAAACATCCATCGGTTAAAAAGTAATTAGTACTCTGAGTAGTTTTTGAGAACAGTACTTTGTACTTTTACTCAAGTATTTTTTTAACACCAGTACTTTTACTTGTAATTGAGTACATTTTAACCAATGTAACAGTACTTGTACTTGAGTACAAATTTTCAGTACTCTTTCCACCTCTGCTCACTACTCAGAAAGTCACTATTACCACCCTGAATGCTCTAACAAATCTGCTGACCACAGTTCATCTCAAATTGACTCTTAAGATTCTGGCTTGATCCCGAGGTCACCGCTCACCATTCCTTGGCCAGCTGCTTGTAGGCCTTCTTGATTTCGGCCTGACTGGCGTGTTTGGACACACCAAGAACTCTGTAGGGATCGAAGTCAGAAGCGTCCAGCAGCAGCAGCCGCAAAGTGGTGAGCAGAAATAGACTCAAGAACAGTTTGGAGATGAATCCCATCTTCTCACACTCGGACTGTCAGCCTAGAAAGGTAAAAAGAAAGCAAAAGTAAAGTTCTGTCACTTGTGATCTGCTTGACGTGACCTGATCTGACTGTAGAAATAAACTTGAAATGAAAAACAATTTGAAACGAAAGGGAGATCTAAAAACTAGAGGATGAAACTGACGGCAAACGCACTGACAGTAAATTCAATATTCATCAACCCATTTGAGGACTTTTTAAGGTTGTGCAGGGAGTGTGTACAAACACATGCTCTACAGTTGACTCACACTAAAATTATTGGGAAAAGAAATCGATTTTGACGATTTTGAAGTTTAAAAAACAAAATATGACCCATATTATAGTTAGCAAACGGCTAATACTAGCCGGTTAATTCAGCCGGTATACTATGGCCTTTGCCAAATAATTTATAAAAACATAACAACATAGCAAAACCTATGAGTTAAACTTTATAAACGTGAATACTCTCCAGACCTTTAATCGAGCTGTTCGCATAATCCCCTTGTTCACCGACACACACTTCTCAGAGTCCAGAGACTAAGAAAAAAGCCTCGATGATTACGCTAGTAGCTGTTTTCCTCGCAACGGCTACGTTCCAAATCGCATGCTAGCACACTAACTAGTGAGGTAGAGTAACACGACATCGAGTTTCTTAGGATAGAGCTTTATCTTAATACACTAAGTAGTGCTCTGGGGGTATTCGGATGCAACCATCGAATTCCACTTCCCGAAATTATGGAAACAGCCCGTTTAAGTTAAAAGTCCCTGATGCCGGTGGCTCGCATTGACTGTGAACAGTAGCGGGTATTAAAATCCCCAAATTATGTCGACAAAATGCTCGCAATTTATTCTTTCATTTTTCAGAAATGGGATAAAATGATGGCATCGAAAATAAAAATGCGGCAACGTTTAAGATAATTAAAAACTCATATCTCAACATCAAAAGCATATCAGTTTATATAATTTTAGGGTTAATATAAAAATGTGTGAATGCTGGTCACGTCCTGATATATATGTAATGGTTATGAAAAGTGTTAACCTGCAATCATTCGTTGTTGGAAGTTTGAAAATGAGACTCGATACAAAAAAATCACAGTTTTAGCTATTAATTACTTAAAAACAAACAAAAAATGTGGCGAAAACTCGGAAGTGATGTGTTCAGAGCTCGGGTAGGGACAGAGTTCTAAGCATCAAGGAGGAATGAAATGACCCTATGTAAGACTTTTATACTGTATATTCTCCTGACCCCAGAATGTTCCTATACAGCATCTTCATCATTGTCTAAAGGTAACTGCCGCCCCCTTGTGGTAGAATTTAATTAGTATGAAGCATTTGGTCCTGATGGAGAAAACAGGGCGTGGACACTGCTCTCTGTTATGGTGTTTGTGTGTGCACGTGTGTGAGAGAGAGACAGACACAATGCCCAAAACAAAGGACAGCGAACAAAAAATCCACCTTTAAAACAGCCTGTTTATTTATTTAGTTTTAAAAAATAAAAAATAAAAACTAAAAAGGACTATTCATTGTCACTATTAGAAACAGTACGGAAGCACTGAGAGTCTTTGAGCCTTTCCAGCTCTTCAAGTATGTTCGTTCTGTTCATGTAAGCGAGGCAGTGCCTCTATCAGAGCAGGAGAAGGGGTAGGGGGCGCGGTGCGGCGTTTAACCGGAGACGAGGTGTGGAAGCCTGGCCAAGATCGTTCTGATTCCATGGCCAGCTAATCCAACTCCAGCTCTTCCTTCATCCAGTGATGACTACAAAGGTTGTCAGCAGCAAAGAGTCGTAAGAGAAGAAATAGCGATATGACACAATAAAGAGGAGAGAAGTGAAGAGAGCGCTCCAAAAAGCTATGAGAATGAGAGAAGAGAAACAAAAAGCACTGCAGAAAGTTTACAAGAAAGAAAAAAAGGGAGTGATGATAGTGAGCAGTGTTATGCTGATGAGGGAGAAATGTGTCAATTCCAAAACCTCAGCATCGTTTTAACATCACACTGGGGTTAATTGCATAAATGTATACTGACAACAATTACAAAGTCGCCAAGCAACACAACTTGCATCACTTTCAACCACTATTAATAAAATTAAAGGGGGGGAAAAACAAACACATTACACTTTATTCCAAGAAGACGGAGAAAAAAACTTCATCAAAATGTAAACAAATTCACTCCTTGGGCAAGAAAATAATAATAATAATTATAATAATAATAAAGCAAAAAGTGTGTGAGGTCTCTTCTCGTCCGTCTCAACTTAAGCCCTGCCCCTTTCTGAGCTCAAAGCAGCTGAGGCAGTGCAGAAGTCACCACCCCCTCTGATTGCAAGGCCCCGCCTTTTTCTGTAAGTCTCCGCCCACTGCAGGTCATCTGGGGTGCAGCAGGAAGCGGTCCAGGTACTGGGACATGGCCTCCCAGTTGCGCCAGAGGAAAGCCAGGAAGATGACGAGGAAGACAGTGGAGAGCGTGGTGCTGCGCGTCTTCATCAGCGGCCCCACACAGTTCGCCACCGTCGACACGAACACCAGGATGACAGCCATGACGGCCAGCAGCACGTTCATGAGCTTTCCTATTAAAGTGCGTGCCGTGGCATTCTCCAGGCCTTCCAGCTGCACCACCTGCTGCTGCTGCTGCTGCAGCTCCATCTTGGAGATGCGGTTCTGGCAGGCCTCCAGCGCTTCCTGTGGAGACGGGGAGGAAGAAAATGGGGGGTGAAATCAGTGCTGCAAATGTAATCGTCCAAATTGAAATGTTTCTAATGTCTTCCTAAATATCTCATAAATATCCATTGTTAGCCATGTTAGTATCAGATGTAGAGCGCTGTAAATGTGAGTTTTCAACGTCGTAAAAAAGGTGCGGGTTTATTTGAACACTCTGAACAGCGTAACAAACAGATGTTTTACTGTGAATAGCGTAAAAACAGGCAAATTGTGGCACCTTCGGCATGCCATATAAGCCCACGTACAGTATTTTGAGAGTTAAGCAGAGTTGCTTGTAAGACCAAAGATTTTGCTTGTTAATGTACTATATTGTATTTTGTGCTATAGAGTACTATACTGCGATACAGAATATATCGTTATCAGGATATTAAATGACTTACATCGGAATATGAGATTTTGGTCATATCGCACAGCCCTCACTGGTAGTGTCTAACAAAATACGCTGCCAGTCAAAGGTGTGTGTATACACTGGGATTTTATACATTTGCATGGTACTCGTTTAAAATTTAAGAAAAATATTATTTGGAACAGAACATACAAATACATTTACAGTATGTGGGTGGCACAGTGGTTAGCGCTGCCGCCTCACAGCAAGAAGGTCCTGGGTTCGAGCCCCAGGTCGGCCGAGTTTGCATGCTCTCCGCCATGTTTCCCGTGGGTTCCCTCCGAGTGCTCCGGTTTCCTCCCACAGTCCAAAAGCATGTTATATAGGTTAAATAACGACTCTAAATTGGCCCCATAAGGTGTGAATGTAATTGTGTGAGTGTGTTGCTGCCTGCCCAGAGTTGTTCCTTCAACAATTTATATGGAAAAAAAATGATTTCGTTTATGAAATACATGGAAAAGCGGTTAAAAACTTGACTGCTACTGTAATTCTCCAAACGTGCATTACCTGTATGTCTCTGGCACGTTCGTTAGACTGATAAGCGATTTTCTCCTCCATGCTGGCTAATTCCTGCTTCAGATTAAGAATTTCGTTCTGGTGAAGCTCTGTAATGTCACTCAACTGATCCTCCAGACGCTCGCACCTGCACACCCACACACAAAGAGGCAAAGTACACGATAAGAGGAGAGGAATCGAGACAATGCCAAGACTGATTGCATGAAGCTGGCCGGCCACGTTGAAGGTACAGATGCAAAATCTGTGACATTTAGATTTATTTTAAAAGTGCTCGCTGCTGTAACTGTCAGGATGCACAACAAATTTGACCTACGTAACAATTTGAAGCAGTGCAACAATCAGATCTGCACACAAATGGAAGAGGCTAAAATTCCGTGATTGGTGATTTAATCTTGTGAGAACCTAAACAAAACACTTTTGAGCCTCTAGGAAAACTCTGTAATTAGGGAATGGAGGCTCTGGATCAGAATGTCTGCTAAATGTCAAACAACTCTTTTTGTCACAGATGGAAGGAAGCAGTTTAGTAGTCAATTAAAGTGAAGAGGAAGTTTTGAGGTTGACAATTTTTCTTGCCCCAAACATTCTGACAAAAAATGTGTCAAAACACTAGGGTCAAAAGAGGGCCAGTTTATCAAACATCACCTCTTTTGGCCTCTTTTTAAAGCACTTCTGAGCTGACCATTTTTGACCCTTTTCTTAACTCATCTCCATCCGCTTTTGTGAAATTTGCCAACATTTCTGCATGTTTGTTGTGAAATCTTTTGACTCTTTCAATGAGTGTTGATAGACTATAAGAGCCAAAGTAGCACCTTTATGAATTAATTTATCAGCAAAATGCTGATTACTGGCAACAATAATCAGTTGTCTGTTTTGCAACAGCATATATTATAAAATACTACAAACTGAATTTTACAACCGTCCCCTAGTCACTGTACCTGTCTTTCTCCTCTTGTAGCGTCTGCAGGACCAGGGTGTAATCGCCCTGATAGTGGCTCTTCAGTTTGTCAAACATCATCTCCAGTCTTGCCTGGGTCTCCCTCAGCTCCTGGATCTCATGGAACAGCGCATCATAACCGGAGACCTGAGCGTGTTCCAGGGTGTTGCCCCGGGATCCCAGGGGTCCCGCGGGGGTCCCCGAGGTGCTGTTGGCCCCCGCCGAGCCCGAGGTGGCGCTAGAGCAGTCATCCTCGCTGCCGTACTTGGGGCTGGACTGCAGCTGGCCGGTGTTTTGGCCCCGGGGCGAGGGTCCTGCCACCGACCCCAGAATGGTCTCCTCGCCCTGGCTCTCGTCCAGGGAGTCCTTCAGGGCGGCGATGTTGTCCGCGCTGCCGAACTTGTTGCGGATGAGCGAGGCAAACTCGCGGGGCTTGCACACCACCGCCCCCGCTGCCGAGTGTGTGGCCTGCGAGATGCTGGAGAGGCCGCCGGTCACCTGACGGAGGACAGCAGTCAATTTCAGTCAACTCAAAATGATGTAGAGTCACAATAAGGAAAAATCTCAAAAAATCTGAAAATGAACAAGTTCACTAAGTCAATATTCCATTTCATCCTCCCATAAAACAAGTGCACGAGAGACAGAGAAGGAGCTCTACCTTAGCCCCGACGTCCTTGAGTCCCTGATGCATGTCCCGTAGCACGTCTTTGGGCTGGCGCGGGATGCCATTGTGCTCAACCTCCCTCAACTTGCGGCGGCAGTGGTCCAGCTTCTTCTGCAGCTGCTGGATGGTCTGTGCCGACTTCTGGTTCTTCTTCTCAAACACCTGCTTGATGCGCGCCGCCTGCTGCTTGTCGGAGGCGTTGGCGGCCAGGTTCAGGTACTCGGCCACGTTATTGTCACTGGACTCCTGCTCGATGCGGATTTGCTCGGTCAGCTTGAGGATCTTCTGCTGCAGTTGCGAGATGGCCTGCTTGGTGCGCTGAGGGTCGGGCGTACCGTCCACCACGTCCACGCCGTACGAGCCGCCGTCTGAGCTGCCCGACAGAGCGTTGGGCGACACAGACTGGCTCGACACCTCCAGCCGGTCCATCTGTGACGGAAGACGGAGACAGAAAGCATTTAGTAACAGAAATGTCAAAAAATATAAATCAAAGACAAGGTGTGATTTAGCATTTCATTCAACACAAAGCTGGATAAATATCAAGAGACAATGTATATAAAAAGACAAATCAAAACTCAAACTCCTCATATACTGTATATATGTACAAGTCTAGCTGAGAAATAAGATTACACCATAACAACAGACATCAAAATTCACCGTGAGTGTGATCTCACTTCCAACGCAGGCCATCACAGAGCTCAATGCAGCCGAACCTTCCATGTAGCAAATCTGAGCCCTTACAAAAGACGTTAAGAGTCTGAGGCGTGGACCTCTGTACCATGACAAGAGTCCTCAAATCCTCAGATAATGGCTGAAACTCATATCACTGATAAAAGCCCTGGCACACTGCTCTATATCGTGCGCACCTTTAATAAAACCCACTAACTAATAGAGGTATGATCCAGATGCGGTAATACCAAAATGATAACTTAAAATTGTAATTAAATTAAACATAAGATCTTGACACGTTAATTAACTTCTAGTGAGAAATATTAAGGAGCGCTGTTCCCCTTTGAGATGAACTCTGACCCACCACACACCAGCATACTCACACACGGAACAAAAAAAAAAAAAAAGAAAGTCCGACCCTTTTATCTAGAATATTGCCTTCATTGATCACAGATAAGACAGGAACACATCAGCCTTCCGGTAAGTGAACCAATGTGCCAAAAGCCCTACAATGCACTCCCCAAGTACACTTCAAAAAAATCAATCAACTAAAGCTTTTACCAAAGCGTAAAAAGCTGCTCTTGCTTAGCTGAAGCCTTCCAAGATAATACAGCTACATCTCTTCCTTTGCAAAAGGCATTAAAAAGCTGATTAATCCTCATATTAACCATGGGACAAAAAAAGGGAGCAATCTGCTGAGTGTGTTTTCAGATTGGGTTACAGCAGAGAATGGTGCTAGTCGGATAAGTGCTAGTCACTGGTAGGGGTGTAAATTTCATCACAATATGATGTTACATCGAGTCATGGACATGGATTGAATTTTTTGCAATATAACAAAGTCTGCTACGATACGATTTTAAAATGATTCAATTCAAGAACCGGCGACTGATACAAGAAAATCTGATCTGATTTAACAATCACTTCCATTCGTATCTCATTTATGAACTCAATAAGACATTAAAAAAAATCTTTTCTTTTAATAAAAAAAATACTTTCTCTTCAATATAAAGTGACATTACAATATGTCTGATGTATGATCAAAGTTTTCTTTTAGGATCAATGTTATGGGCTCTGCGGTCTCTCTCTCGTCCACCCCGATACTGTGATGTCATTCCATGGGCTGTAAACCTCCCTTCCGAGTCTGATAAGGCTGTCCCTGCTGACCTCATGCTAGTTTAGACACAAACGTCGTCTTATTCACACCCGGGAGACGTAGGGAGGTTCTGACCCTGCTCTCTTTAACTCAGGCCCAACAGTTCGGTTTGATTAGACGAAGCCAAAAGCTTCTTAAAGAGCTAACCGAGGCGACGCTTGCAAGTGAATAATCACACTGACCAACAATCCTCTCTCTGTGGTTCTCTTCAAGCCCTTTCGTGCATACATTAGGAGTCGGAGAGTCATATGCAAGGTTGTCTAAGCGGACAGTAGAGCCAAATATGAGCTAATTGATTGTAGTGGGCATCATTGCTTCATTTGCCCACCAGAGAGCAAACTGCTACTTCAAGGCAGTTGGATATATATCTGCAGAAGGTTTGACATTTTTTTCCATTAAATTTTGTATTACATCAAACAGACAGCAACTGCATGTGTTCCTTCACATTTCTTTCTTTCATTAGACTCTTTTGTGCAGGTAAAACGCAGAACAGCCTTGGTACACCTCAATTTATCACACTAACAGTGAACCCAAGATCAATATACTCATAGGTTCTTTACTTTGGCTTTGAAGGACTAACTTCATCTGATTAACCTGTCTCACATATTTTAGCATATGCCCAACCTGGGCACATCTGTCCCAAGTAATATTCGTATAATAAGAAAGGTTTATTTTTAAGCTGCATTATATGCTATCATTTGGTGAGGAATTCAATAAGTAAATGTGGAGGAAAAGAATATTTCAATTATATAACTGAACTTTTACCATTTAAATTTATTTTTAATCAGCAGCATCTGGCTTCAAAATCCTATAATCATTCAGGCTCTAGCAGTGACTTGGATTATTAGGGCTCATCTAAAAAAGTTCAAAACTTAAGTTAAACTGGCCACTGACCACTGCAAACCCTCAACATTAAAGCAGACAGTGTCTTACTTATAAGATCTGGGACTGCTGACAAATGCCATTCCAATGAGCCAAGGAGGATCAGAGACACTCTGGAAGGTTCCAGCAGGCTTTCTCTCCTCCAGGTGAAATCAAATGACGGGAGGTTACCATCCCCCCCCACCACACACACACACACAAGCTGCATGTGTTTACTTGAAGCACAAGACAAACAAATTGAACAATATAGTCTCTTTCATCACAATTATTCTCATGCCGTATAACTGTATAAAGAGATACTGAAAGACGCGTGGGCTGTATTGTACACAGACACACAAGAAATAGTTGGCTCTCAGCATCTGCCTGAGCACCATCAGAGTGACAAAGGCACTACTTTTCATCTTGGGTGCACAAAAAAGCGACAGAACTCGCTTTGTTTGGGCAAACTCCTCCTCCGGCAAAATCCCTCAGGACACGGATGGCGCGCAGGTAGCCAGATGCTACGTGCCAGGCGCCAAAACAAAAACTCGCCGGGCGTCGGTTTTACTAGTGTCTGCGCGAGTGCGCTGACCCAGAGTGCTCCCAGAGATATCTAAATTTAGCAAGGCTTAGAGAACACAGTGACCTGCCACACAAGCTCTGTGACCTGCGAGCGCTGTCATGCCAGCCCATCCGTCCTGGAGTGTAATTGGAATAATAAGAAGCTCGTGGGAAGGAGGAGAAATCGGGCAACCTGTTTTGATGCGGGAGGATGCGAGCTATCGGGCGACTACCGACCCTGTCTGATTCACAGATGAATGCGCTGTTACACGAGGAAGAACACCACAGTGTCATCAGCATAAAGCACTGCAAGGAAATGGGGCGTGCTAACCTGAGTTCAAATTCTTTATATAAAGAAACTGAGTTCATCTTTATATAAAGAGTCTTCTCACTGAACATACAGAAAACCAAAATGACTTCAGTGCAATTCAGATTTTATAAAATAAAGCCTGTCAGATTGAAACCCGTCATTTAAAAATGTTAATAATAACAATGACACTGACGATACAACCTCTTGCCTCTATTTTATAACATGTCGATTCAAATTTTACTTTTTTTTGTAAACAGACTTTTCCAGCATAGCATTAAACAATTTATTAGCTGTGTGATACATTATAGTGAGAGTGACAATGTTTATACTTTTTAATATATGAATATGAAGTATGAATCAAGTTAAGTTCCAAAATGTAAAGTAGGCCGGGTAGTTCAACTGGCATTCCTCTGTTAAGATTAACTTTAATATATTGACTGAATAATTACTTTCAAACATCTTAAAGTTATTGCTTACTTAAGAATTCATATTAAAGCAAAAATAAATATGGCAAATGAGTGTCTGATGTCAGCTTTTAAAAACAGACTCTCCCTGAAGTAAACAATAAAGGTAAAGTGAAACAGGAAAATGGCAAGTGAAATTGCCATAAAATTCATGGCAAAAGGTACAAAAAGTGAACTGCATATTTTTTTTGCTTTCAAAATAAAATCATATCAAATTATATATTCACACACTAACCTTAAAACGTCTGTACCGCTGTAATGACCTCGACCAATGTCCGTTTTATTTTTATTCTATTCTAGTTTAATAACGGCGGTTTATCAAAACATAACGTCACTCTTCGTTACGCAGGTCGTTAAGTCGTCACATACAAGAACACAGAAGGATGGGAGCTGGACCAAATTGTGGAGTTTAGTCATAAAGGTTTTTACAAGAGATAAGACACCGTCTCTTTCTCTGAGACCGTTAGTCGAACGCAGTGTTTATGGCTCCGTCACCAACTTCAAAATAAAAATGGAGCGATTGTATTGACGCTTGTCTTTTTTTTTTTTTAAGGAGTGCGATGTGGACAAAAAAAAAAAAACTGTTTACGGTTACAGTTTCCCCGATAATTATTTCATCAATATGCAGTCCCATTGTCTTGATACCAGTAAAGCGAATCTTAAAATTCCGCGCATAATATGAAAAGGTGTGAAATTGCAACCAAGTGGCGTTTACGTTGTGAGGGTTACGAAAGCCTGGTTTCTACTTCACGTGGGGAAACGACACGCTTATACGTTTATCAAAACGCTGTCAAATCCGTCTTTCGACAGTGGCCTCCACCAGTTTTAACTTCACTTCGTCTATAAAAAGCTTCTCATCGTCCGCCTTTTTTCCCCTCAATATTTATCCATAATTTTTCGCGTGCAGCAGGAATCCGACGAGCCTTTGACACGCGCGAGGGGCGTGTCGGTCCACGTGCCCAACACGTATGAACCTCAAGGCTAAGTCTCAGTAAAACTAACGCGCAACGGACAGAAGGAGCAGTCTAGTTAGTTACAACATAACTTAAGTCAAATAATAAGAATCGGCTGCTTTATGAAGAGACACAAAAGATACAACTATTATATGAATAACTTTTTTATCTTGTTGTCTGAGCTTACATTCGCAGCGGGCCTCATTCACCACCCGCCGGCAAGATGAAATTTCTTGCTAAAACTCAGTTTTCACCAACATTCTGACATTAACTAATGTTTGCCTCTTCGAAAATTTCTTCTTTAGTTAAGAACTGAATATACAAAGGTGAAGAGCAAATTTAACTGCAAAACAGTACTCACTGGGTTCTTCAATTATGCTAGTGTATAATACACAAAGAAAAGAACTAAAACAAAATTGGTGAATGAGGCCCAGTGTTTTAGAGCTGTATATGTACTAATGATGTTTTGCAGTTTTTCACAACCTAGACAATTAAACAAGCTTATATGATCATGTCTTCAATTAGTCTGTTTTCAAATCAAGCTTATGAGAATTATCATTTGAAGATATAATTTTAAATCCTAGATTATCAACTTTACAATGTAGACTGATATTTGAAAGACAAAGAATCCTATACTGGGAAAGGTACCGTCCCCAAGCACTGCTCCCCGGGTGCTACCTGTGTCAGCTGCCCACTGCTCCTTCACGGATGGGCCAAATGCAGATGTCACATTTCGTTGTGGTGCACTATTGCTGTGGTGTGTTCACGATGACAAATAATCGCTCATTTAAAAAAATGTCATCAAACTTCAGTCTCAACTCTCACCAAAGATCTGAATCATAAAATACCAAATGCAATAATTCCTTAACAATATTGGCTTATATACTTTCTGATCCCAATGGACACACTAGATTTGTGATTTTGTTACTGATCTGCCTACATGCTTTTGTATATGCCAAGACTGATACCTACAAGGACCTGCACTAATATTTAAAGACTCCAGTAAATTCCTGTATAGTGCATTTTTAAAAACCACACATGCATGCACACGTTCTGTTAATTATTGTTTCACTTTTCCACAACATCCCATCGTGAATAGGAAACATTACATTGTTTCTTTATGTGCAACTGGTTTCAAACACTATAATTATGTGAGAGAAGTTTGTAGAGAGTATTTTAATTAATAATTCATTAAGCAGGCATTAAGTACATGAGATGAAACTAATTAGCAAAGCAATTTAAGGCTTAAAGCTAGTGGTAAATAAGGACAGCATGGACTTTATGCACACAATTAAAGGCTTATACATAACTGAAATGAAACCTTGGGCTCATGACCCAAGATTAAGGCACATTAGTTTTTTGCTTCGTCTTAAAACTATGATTTCTTACATTAGATCCACCAGGGCACCCATCATGACCTCTGTTGCTGAGAGTGATGCAAAGTTTCAACCATACAGGGCCTTTCCTTGAACATGGTAAAAAAAACTGCTATTTTAAAAAATAAGTGATATCACTTACTCGATCTGATTCCTCTGTGGAGTGGTATCCAGAGGTCAGCAGCATGTCGGCCAGGGCGGGGCTGCTGGGTGTGTCAGTGGTGGAAGAGGATCGCGGCCGGCCGGCCTGCAGCAAAGCCTCCTGGGTGCTGCGCCTGTGGATCTGGGGGCTGCCTTTTTGGGGGGGCTCACCTCCTCCCCCACCGGCCTTGCTGCGGCGGCTCTGCAGGCTGGTCCCTCTCTTCATCATGGGCGGGGCACCTCGAATCTGCTGCAGCACACGGCTCAGAGCTGCAGGAGGGGCGGAAGTGGGGGGGTCAGGGTCTGAGGGGGCAGCGGCGGTGGTGCCTGGGACGACCGTCGCTTCCCCCGCCTCCTGCCCCCCATCCAAAGCCTCCGAAGGACCAGGGCCCACTGAGGTCAAAGCCGAAGCTGAGGCTGAGGCCAAAGCGGAGTCGTGCGGCGAGACGGACGAGCGTCGCCGCTGAGGCTGGAAGAGCTGCTTCAGGCCATGGCCCAACACGCCCATGTTCTCCAAGGCATTGTGGGTAATTCGGGAGAAGCCGTGCTCCGGCTCTGAAGCCCTCCTGCTCACCTCCGGCTCCGCTCGGCCCCCGGAGTCCGGCTCCTCCCCACCGACTTGCTCGCTAACTCCCTGATCCATCAGGTTGTGCACCAGTCTCACTCAGAGGGTCGCCACTGAGAAGGGGAGTGGGGGAGGGGGTGGGGTCTAGCTAAGCCCCACCTCCCCAGCCCCTCTGATAGGCCGATTCAAAGCAGGGGGTGGGTCGGCGCTCAGGTGGACTCGGCGAGCGCGCATGCATCTGTGGATTGGCTCAAAGTCATGCTCGTCTACCACAGAAGGAAAACAAAATGGATTATGACATGCGATGGAGCACAAGCAGCAGCAGCTACAAGGAGAGCTCTGACTAAAACCAGGCAGCAGCAGCACTTGAGTTGGCTTTGAAAGACATGGGTGTGGATTTTTTTTAACCTATTCCTTTTTCAGAGATGCCAGGTTCCTCATCTGATGTCATTAGGATATGACTCAATTCTCAACCTTACAAAACAAACAAGCCAAACCTGTCTTGTTTCTCAGAGCCAAGCCAATAACACTACAAAGCATATTAAGTCTACAGCAATGGGTGGTGAGAAGAAACACAAAATAATTAGAGTAAGGAATTTCTGAAATGCTTACAGGGGCTTCAGGTTCAGTCATTAACTAGAAAACCACTTTCCAAATTAGGGCTGGGCAATTACCAGAAATCAACATTTTTTAATCAACATTTTAGAAACTAATGTTGTTCATGTCTGTCAAAGCGGTTATTACTGTCTAAAATTTGTGCCTTCATGAATTGTTCCTATCTTTTCATGATCTGTTAACTGTGATTGAAGTTTGACATAATCACAATTTAAAGTCATACCACCCAGCCCTAATTTAAAGTCATGTATGGTTTAAAAGGATGAATCCTTATATAAAAATAACCTTTGTTCTTCATATACATTATATGTTATTTTATATAAATTCTGACCATAGGTTTGTAATAATTCTTAAAATTCAGTCTATTTACATTCAGGCCCCATTGCAAAAGACCACTGCAGAAATTCATTCGTACACAACTGTTAAAAGTGCCATAAGGATGATGTTAAAGGCATGAACAGAAATTAGGGCGTGAGCGTGGTGTGTTGCATGTTGGTGAGTCATGTGGGTTTGCGTGGAGTGTAAACTCTAGAAAGCTGGAGTGAACTGAGGCACGGCGCCCAACACTCAACGGCAATCTCTGGCTGAAGATACGGAGGCGCGGGAGCTTGGGTGCCCTTTTGGCTGAAGGCTTTTGCATCAAGTGCAAAACACTGTGCACTTAATCGTACACCTTTTCGGAGCCGATAGTGCGTGCAGCAAGTTACTGTGGTTGTGTGGTCCGGCAAAACAAGCCAAAATACTGTCTCCAGAGAAAACATCTACCCACACAGTGAAGCTGTGTAGAGTCTTTCTTAGCAGGAATAGTGGTAAACAAAACAAGAATACAGCTTAAGAATAAGCAGTAAAAGAGAGTAGAAACAGAGAGAGGGAGAGAGAGAGAGAGAGAGAGAGAGACACACCACTGCTTACCATCAGTCCAGTCTGGCCTCCTCTGGCTCTCAATTCAGGAATAGCTATGGAAGAAAATGGACGCTGTTGTCAGACTCACTGGACTCAAACCAATGACACAGAGAGAGAGAGAGAGAGAGAGAGAGAGAGAGAGAGAGAAAGGTAGCGAGAGAGAGAGAGAGTCAATAAGAGAGCGAGCCATGCAGGAACATACACAACATTCACAAACAGCCTATATAATCTTTTTACCCTCATCTACCAGTAATCACTCCATCAGCTCCTTATATGCCGTTGCTGTCTTCAGAGATGTGTCAGCTGCTCCAAGGTCACGTTGATCCCCAAGCAAACTCAAAGATTCATTTTCACTGACCCTTAAAACAGGCTAGGAATTCTCTAGTTCCATCTTGACCGCCTAAAGTTCTACAAATTTAATCCATGCGTCTACGCACCATCACAATCCTGATCAATCCCGAGCGAAGATCCTTTAAGAATATAGATCCAATTGGGTTAAGGCGTGTAAAGCCCTAAATGCTGTGATCTACAGTAGAGCCTCAGCTTTAAAAGCTCTGAAATGAAGCAAGAGGGGCAGTGTGTGTATGTACTGGCCTGCTGTAATCCTCTTTGTTTTGCTTCCTCCCACAAACACACAGGTTCTTGCCACACTGTGGCAGTACGCAAGCGCAATCAAAACTCTTTCGATCGTTGCCACATTACCCTCTCTTCCATCAACCAATTAAATTACCGGGAAATATGACGTTTCCGTCACCACAGCCTTACAAGCAGTATGACACAACCAGACTAAATACCTGCATGACAAGAACCTTAGTCAAAATCCGGCAAAGGCCTACACCTGGCTACAGGAACAAATACTGGACCTAGTGCTGGGCAATAAAACGATAAAAATAATTATCGCGAAACAGATTTTACTTAATTTTCAATTGATTCGATTTTTTATTCAATTTAATATTGTTATAGCTTAATCAATAGGAAAGAAGAAATATAGAACATAGAAAGAAGAAATCTATATTCTGATGGATACCACATGGATAAAGAAGTGTTAGAACATTAAGCCATAGAATGTATAATAAAAACTCTGCAACTCAGCAATAAAACAGACAATGTTCCTACTATTATGTCTACAGTAGTTGGCTACAGTTTTAGCACTTTTGTATGACATAAAGCTAAAAAAAACAAAACATTTCTACAGGCACAAGTCAGTTTTCACCAGACTTCATGTTCAACTTATGACAAAATAAATAAAATTATTGTTATGATGTATTCTTATCAGAGTTAGAAATAAAAAGGTGGTTTGACAGTGATTTGCCTTATATCGTGACATATATCGTTATCGGCTGATATGAAAAAAATATATCGAGATAAGACTTTTTTCCATATCGCCCAGTCTTAACTGGACCAATTCCAAACAGCTCGCCATCAACAGTAAGGATGAATCAGAGCTGATCGCTCCCTTACTCCTTCTGGTCCTCCGCACCAGACCGAATTGCAGCAGTCATTCATCTAAGACAGTCGCGTGAGCAGTCGCATCCGTTTGCATCAGGGTGCAAGTCTAATTGTTTAGAAAAAACGATGCCATTCAACTTTGCCCGCCAGAACGCACCCAGAACATCCTCAGGCATTGCCACGTCATGGACAAGACAGCGCAGAGGAAAATACGTAAATGAAAGCAAGCAACTGTCTCAATCGGTTCACATAAGCAGAACTTGAGCTGGGGCCTGCAGTCTCTCAGCTATTTATACTTTGACAGCACAGGCCGGACAAACCAAGGGTCAAAGGAAGTTAACAATAAATCACATTTAGATCAACAATGCGAAATGCCTCCAATGGCAGAAACAAAGTTACATGTATACAAGGGCACAGTGTTTACGTTGACTGAAATGGGTCAGATCAATTGTCCTTCTCAATCTTGCTCTCTCTAATACACACACACACAAAAGATCTGCAATGTCAATTCAGAGATCAAGCCATATCTGTATGTGACTCTTAAGGGATACAGTGCTCATAAAACCTCATAAGTCACTTCAGCACAGTTCCATTTTACTCTTAACAGTGGTCACCATAAATGCTGATCACCGTTTGGCACCATACCTCTGCCCATTCATCAGTTTCTCCGCTTTCTTCTCTACACAGAACGATGACGTGATTTAATCCAATGGATAATCCAAAAATAATCTCTTCTGCTCATAGATGAGGACTGTCACTCGATCCAGGAGGAGGGAGGGTGGCTTTAATGACGGTCTTACAGCTCCAGTCAACTATCCTGACAGGTTTGGGGAAAGTACATTCTGAAAAGGAAAAGCATTAAGATGTTTTTACTGACATTCATTACACTTAATCAACCAAGAGAAACCAAGCAAGGTAATGGCACTTCTGGCTTTCAAAACCCCACTAACCCGTCTTCAAACTAGCTTTTAAATGTGACGTGATCATGTCATGTCAGGCCATGTTTAGGATTAGGCAACCAAGCATGTCGCTTCCTAGCAAGACCGATCTAAAGGGTCTTAAAGCAAATTATGCATAACGTTTGACATCAGATTGTGAAAATCTAACAACCACAGTGTCAAACTATATTAATGAGTCAAAGATCCCAGAAGTGACAGTTGTTTTAATTGCAATCAAACTGGCTAGTTGAGGTAAATTATTAGGAATTAATGATACATCAATCTACTGAATATTGAACAGCAGGTTTGTTATATTGAAAGAGAAGACAATTAAAATGTCCTGGTTGAAAAAGACCTGGTTGAGCTCAGAAATTAAATTTAGTGACTTGATATAATTGGAAGTGCTTGTGTGAAATCAGCATAAGATTTTGTCCCATATTGACTGCTGGCTCCTGAACTGAATCAGATGACAATCATATCACAGCAGACTTTGTGATAGACAGACAATGAATCGAAGAGAACTGAATCAATAGAAAATTGTATTGTGATGAAACCTGTGATTTACACACCTGTTCATTAACATTATGGACGGTGTTCTCGTGTAGGATAGTTAATAAAAATGAGGAGCTTTCCTTTTGTGTCAAACTGCAAAAAAAGTTTTATCATGACGTTAATAACAGACATTGCACGTCCTGCAATGTGACTGCTGCGCCTGCGCACAACGCGGTGACGAAGTCGAAACGATACATCGTACAGTTCGTAATACATCACATTATAAACGAAAAACATCATCCAAATATCAGACTAGATGACAGAGCGGAAGCCCCGAAATCTAGTGATGATCATTAAAAATATCCTATATATGAAGGAAACAAGCCAAGACGCACCTTGTGTGAAGTTGGATCAATGTCGATGGCTAATATTAGCTAGCAATTTAGCTGGCCAGACACCTGCCTCACGGTAGGATGTGAACTTGGAGCTCGACCTCGGAGCTGAGAAGAGGCTCAAACGCAGGAGTTACACCCCACATCCCAGCCACATCAAGGCAAAAACGACTAGTCAGCTTCAAGACAGGAAGCCGGGCGTGTTAAGCGGGGTTTTTTTTAGCATATTTCAGGACGTTAACTATTCCAGAACTGACGTTTTAATCACCTTCCTCCAGCCTTATAACTTTGTTAGGAGGCGCACAAATGTAATATTGTCGCCCGTGTCGTTCTAACGCTGGCCGAGCCTCTTTTTAGCTTCGATACACATTTTACAAGCTAACCGATGAACTAGCCGGCCAAAGTCACGTTTTACCTCCGATTAAGGTTGTCATAACCGAGGCGTGCTAACTGGACTAGCTCGCCCCTCGGCTTGCCTTAGCTAGTTAGCAAGCAGCTAACACTAGCCAGCCAGAAGGTAGGTCGAGATAACGTTAGCAGGCTAGCCCAACGACACTACACGGCGGGATACACAAGTACAGCCAAATGGGTGACCGGCGACGTCAGCGGCGATCGGACGATTATTTTGAACGACTTTAAGTCAGATTAAGAAGAAATAAACCCCAAAGCAAACTTACGCGAACCCTGGGAGAATTGTGCCGATGAACGTTAATTTCTCCCGTTCGGGTACGCCCACGATGACGTCACCAGCGCGCACAACCGCCAGGCGCCGTGGGGCGCGCGTTACGGTGACATTCACCCGAAGCCGTGAAAACCACCAGCTTTTATTTATAGAACACCAAGGAGAGTCATCCCGAATTGGAACTGCAATTGTTAAAATGAAACACAAAAAACATTAAGTAAATCGTGGCTTTAAAAAAAAAAAAAAAAAAAATTCATGCTGTTCCATTACGATAGTGCAGCCGTTGGCAAATGTAAGAGGATGGGTACAGTTTTTACATCCCCTTTCTGTAACTGCTGTAGTCCACAACTAGTTCAAAACCTACATAAACTTGAAGTGGGGGTTCCACACCCCTTTAAGTGCCCGCACACCCACCCTTCTGCCTTTTAAATCTGGAGTGTACCCTCTCCCTTGTTACCCATACAGACCAGCTTCTTAGCAGACTATTCTAGGCGAGCGCCATGGTAACAGCTTTATATGAGCAAGGAAGATGTTCACACTGCAATGGTTTTCCCCCCTCTATTTTTATTTTATAATCACACAGGAAGCATTACAAAAGAACACTGTTGCAGTAGAAAATGAGTTCAAGGTGGTTCAGACACCCATTTTCTTGACTGCACCTTGACCTGTAGTGGCAAGCAGAGTCCACATGTCCACAGGTCTTTTTGCACCGTAACTTCTGTTGGGTCCTAGTACTTAGGGAAATGAGGCATTTGCCATGAGTAGCTTGGGGGAAATGCCATTTGCCCTGAAGGGACACTTGGTGGTGACTTGCCCTTTGGATCCATAACTGGATAGCAATAAGGAAAATGCATATGAGGCCTCTGTAAGGTTTGTTTCACTCCTGAACCATCATACATTCCAGGCATCCAGGGGAGGGGAAACCAGTCACCACTTGGTGCAGTGGTTGTAGGGAGACTAGTTGATGCAACTGTGGGGCTCATGGAGTGTCCATGAGGAAAGGGCCAATTCCAGGGCATGCCATAACCATAAGGAAATGGATAGCCAGGGGGAGCTTGAGGAAAGTTAGGGAGTAGAAACTTGACATCTTGCACAACTGGAGGGTCAGTAGCAGTTGCTGGAGCAACAGTGGTTGTAGTGGGAGTAGTTGGGGCAACTGTGGGGCTCATGGAGTGTCCATGGCCATGAGGGAAGGGCCAATGCCAGGGAATGCCATAACCATAAGGAAAGGGATAGCCAAGGGGCGCTTGAGGAAAGTTAGGGAGTGGAAACTTGACATCTTGCACAACTGGAGGGTGACCAGCGGTTGCTGGGGCGCTAGTGGTTGCTGGGGCGCTAGTGGTTGCTGGGGCGCTAGTGGTTGCTGGGGCGCTAGTGGTTGCTGGGGCGCTAGTGGTTGCTGCGGCGCTAGTGGTTGCAGCATGGCCTTCTGGACAGGAAAGGGTCAGGTCTCTATCCATATACAGTAGAGACAAAAGCAACTCTTCACCCTGAAAGAGAAAAAGGTTAAGCACTTCAACCTGTTCAGGCAGCAAAATTCAGCCTCAAGCCCATGTGCACCAAGTTACCTCAGCGCTCAAGCATGAGCTTGAAAGTGGAGCTTTGACCAACCAACCACTGGATACAGTTTCCAAGGTGAAGCCACAGTCGGTGACTGCTTGGGCTAGGGGCTTCATTTCTCCACTCACTGAAAGCAAAAAGGGTTAAATAACCAGTCAGATATGCATGCAACTTGCCAGGCATATCAAGAAAAACAATCTTTCTCACCCTTCACTTTGATCACATCTGTGACTGAGCGAACCTTGACCACCATTTCAGAGGGTGTGCAGGTGACTCGAATGGGATGGGAAGACACTGGACATGCCATCCTTACAGGGGATCCCCATGCATGTAGAGGCAGGATGTAACTGTTGGCCTGTAATAACATGGTGAGGGTGTTTGAGACATTGGCCATATTACAGCCAAAAATGGTTTACCTTGTGCAAAGTTCAAACACTATACCTCCTGGGAGACATGACAGCTATCATACTTCGCAACCAGAATGACATCCCTGCGTCCCCTCCTCACAGAGAAGCCACAGTGATCAGGCAGTTGAGATAATGCCACTGGACTCTCCTCACCTACGAACCAATAGGGTCATAGCTTTTTGTTTTAGTGGAACTACATAGACACAGTAGTTTCTCACCAATACAAGATGTTTAACACTTGGTGTTTGAGTACTACAGTATTGTTAAGTAATGCACTAGTCCTTAAACAAGAGTCAAGTAGACAAGGCCACGTATAAAATACAATACCCATGGCTCCAACCAAGCACAATTATTCATACTAAAGACCACACCTACAATATTACTGAGAATAAGTTCTCTGAAGTCATTACAGGCATTTGTTCTTTCAGCAGCTTATGTAGGATTGAAGCTACTTTTGAAAGGCAGCTCAACGAGCCACAAGCTCGTTTTTCACACAAAATGGTTTAACGCTATAGCAGTCAAGTTAGTAGTTACTAATTTTAGAAACTCCCAGCACTGCATGTGTAATGTCCAGGTATATCCCCGACCAAATTAGGGGTAACTTCAGCACATTTACTCCTACCTCTGTCGACCAGAAAGTCGGGAAGGCGATTTCCGCGCAGGCGTAATGTCATTGATTCTGCATCACAT
Source organism: Distichodus sexfasciatus (assembly GCA_032718565.1). NCBI lineage: Eukaryota > Metazoa > Chordata > Actinopteri > Characiformes > Distichodontidae > Distichodus > Distichodus sexfasciatus. Next base: position 393,917 of record JAVGVS010000179.1, read on the forward strand.
TGGACTGAGGGACTCAAACGCTGCAGCTTCAACTCGGCCAGTCGATGCCCATCTAAAAAAAAAAAGAAAAGAAAAGTAAGCCAAAGCCACCAAAAATAAGTCACAGTTACCTCAAAACAGTGTTGGGAAGGTTACTTTTAAAATGTATTCCACTACAGACTACAGGCCCCAAAATGTAGTTTGTAACGTATTCCGCACTCAGTGCGAGTAACGTATTCTGAATACTTTGGATTACTTAATATATTGTCATGCTTTTTACAACTACATGAATGTAGCAATCACATCCTGCAAATTCTTGTTTGTTTTTCTATACCAATTGGCTGTTCAGCCCAAATCTCCCTGAATAGACAATATATTTACTGTAGAGGAGGAAAGACGAAATTTCCGAGTAAGAAATGCGTTCCCGCCCGGGCACTGCTGGCTCTGTTGTGCTGGCTCCGGGTCCATTGTGTAACTGACGCCACCAACATTAACAGGACGCTTACATTAGAGCCTCTTATTGCGTGTTTTGTTTGGGTTTCCGGCAATGCGTGGAATTACCAAAGTTAGAGAGGGGTAGCCTAACATATGAAACAGGAAAAGACCCCCGTGTAATCCATTTATTTCAACAAAGTAACTGTATTCTAATTAACACCTATTTAAACGGTAACTGTAAAGGAATACAGTTACTCATATTTTGTATTCTAAATACGTAACGCCGGTACATGTATTCCGTTACTCCACCACACTGCACATAAATCTGTGTCATAGTCACATTACAATGTTGCTGACAATGGACCTCATTAAAAAAAGTTTTAGGAAGAAATTTGTTTTTAAAATCCATTTACACCGTTTTCATCAAGATTCAGACTTTAACCAATGTTTTCCATTTAAGATTTGCTGACGAGCAGTCTTATGCAAATTCTATGTATGCATATTTATGCAAAAATAGCTTATTGTGCTTTCTTCAATTCTATAGTTGAGTAATGTTATTCTATTTAAATTTCTAAAATTTAACAACAAATTCTGGTGAATGAAGCTCAAAGATCTGGCTCTACTGGTTCTCAGTGTATCAATTAATTTCATTAACTAGAGCTAGTCTTCCTTTAGCTATCTTGAGTAGAGTTAGAGTAGTTGGTTTAGCAAATTGGTGTGCCATTTATTTTTACTTCTCTTGTTCAGTATTTGTATTTTGGACAGGTCTTCTGCAAATGGAACACAGTTAATTGGCCTACCATTGGCAACTCTGCGTTGAGGTGCACCTTTCATTGTCATGACTTTCATTTGGTTTAAACACTGGCATGGACAGTCCATTGACGGACATTACCAAAAGTCAGCTTCCAGGAGCATTGGAGAGAAAGATGGTGGACTTCCATCTGGGCTGGCATCTTTTATTTAGAAGCCTCACTTAGACACTAAGCCGCCATATTGCCTAAGGCCCTGGCCGAGTCCCTGTGAGCCATGGATGACAAAAGCAGCTCTCCAATCAGCACTGAAAATGATATCCATGTAGAAGATTGTGACAAGCCCATTCAAAGCCGATGGTGAAGCCTGAATGCAGCAGCCTCTTTGTGCACAGTGATCATGTGGTTATATGAGAAACAAAGCTAGATTTACATAACTTATTCTGTTCCCTTTGTAAGTCGCTCTGGATAAGAGCGTCTGCTAAATACTGTAAATGTAAATGTAAATGTTCCCTTTGTCTCCACCATAACGAGACAAGAATGAGATGTTTTACCCAATGCATTAGCATTGTTTTTTTATACTTAGGAATGGGGTCTTAATTTCACTTCCAGAGACTCAAACTGAACCCCTTAAAGAGTGATGTTTAATTCAGATTTCCAGATCTTTTATATGTAAATAATGTAGACACGCATGCATGCGCACATGCATATAATGAGACAGGCAAAGCACAAAGACATGGTTAAAACAGCATTTCCAAGGCATTTCCTTTTCCCCCCTTTTGAAGCCTATGCACCAAAAAACAAAAAAACGCCCCTTTCTGAAAACTTCTCTAATACACCCCCCCCCCAACGACTTTGCAGCAGCGAACGGAGCTAAAACCTGTAATGGTTACCATGGAAACAGTCCAGTCCGCCAACAGCATGTCTCTATCTGGCGTACATGGAGAACATGCAGAGTGGGCTTCCTCTAGCTTCAGCCTTACTTTAGAGACAACCAGTCCCTTGAAACAAAAATAAACTGTGCATCCTATCCAAGACTTTCACCTGAAACAGTCTGTCGCTGTGTCATCTTCTGCATTGGAATGAAATGCATACTAACTGGGAGAAGTGATAAGAGAAACCCTGCATTTACAAGCCCTTTTTGGTGTTCATGTCTTTGACGAATTGACTAGTCTCAAGCTTTGATCAGGAAAGGAAAAGGGTCGAGGAAAAACAGCATTACGTCATGCCACTTGCGGTCGCAGTGTTTAACGCAATGCAAACCTTGTAATCCCAGAAACTTTCCACAGATTATAAAGTTTTGTGACACTGCAGGCTTGCACGGGGATCAATTTGATAAGTATGAGTCACACTCTCTCAGTGCAAGGGGCACTCCCATGCATCCCAACAAGCGAAGCCCCAGCGTCCCTGCACACACAGAAACAACAAAAAAGGCATGCAACCAGAATGCAAATCGCATCCGGCACTGCAACATTTGCATTTCTCCACCAAACCCGGGCCTTGCTGTGCACCACAGGGAAGAGGGGAGGGGGGGAAAGAGTGAGAGTCGACTTCCCCGGTGCATTACGTAAGGCCTTTTTTTGACGACAGCTAAAGCTATCTTGATCTCTACACTTCAGTATTCCCCGATTCTGCTTCTTTTTACTCTCCTGGAAAATGCCCTATAAATGCAAAAATGCTCCTCACACTGGAGTGACCCCTGACTGCCCTTTTTGCCTCCAAGGGAAGCTGAGCACTTCTTTTCTGATCTATTCGCGGTGGCTTCTTTTGACGATGCCTTTTAGTCAAGCGGTGGCTTACACAGGCATGCGCTTGGTGCCTGGATCCCCCAACCCCCCTCCAAAAGAAAAAGAAAAAAAAAAAAAGACCTGGAGCATAGTCACGTATTTCTGCAGGACAACATCCCTCCAGATGCCCAAAAAATCAAAACATTGCAATACTGGCATATTGTAATGCAATGCAATACATGTCGTGCGGTGCCCAGGCAGACAAGAGAGAGGGAAGAGGAGACGGAACACTCTCCTCCTGCATAGTGAGATCCTACAGCGCAGCTTTCGACTCTGCTGCACGCAAGGTGCATCTGTTGCCATGGCAGCCCATCCAGTCCATGTGCTTTGAATGACTGCTAAGACCAGACTGGTAGGAGTGGCAGCCCCCAAGAAGCTCCGTGCCAGAGCGCTCCTGTGCCTTCTGCCGATGATATTCTTCCCCACTAGACGCGCCATATGATATTTTTTCCCTTCGTTTTCTTTTTTTTGCAATCTCAGAAGACCGCCGTTAAAACGTCTTGCACTGACAAAGGCTCTTCCCATACCATGAATCATTCAACGCATGCGGCAGCGATGGAAATGTCACGTCCTCTGGATTTATACACACACACACAGATTTAACCAGGCAAAGCAGGGCATTAAAGAGAGAGAGAGAGAGAGAGAGACAGTGAGGGAGAAAAAAGCATTTGTGACAAAAACATCTGCCTACATTTTTTCCATTTCTCAAAATCTTTAATATTACAGATATTTCCTGTAGAAATGTTTTTTCTCTTCGTGAAATTAACACAACATTAGCCATTATATCAAGAAGAAATCTCTGGAGGTCTTGAGGTTCGTCATGCATGACTAAAGTACATCACTAGTATGAAAAGAGCCCTGTAAACATGAACAACAAATATTCATAAAACTGTGCACGTGAAGAGAGCACAGAAATACATCTTTCCGTCATGATCATTTGGCACACCTACAGTAAATATGCAGTACAATAAGAATGCGACAGTAAGGGTTCCATTTTCGAACTGGACGCGCCTGATCTAACCCTCGTCAGCCTAGAAACATCAAATGCATGTACGAAATTGCCAAAAAGGAGCTGGGGTAGACCGTGGAAAATCCCTTAGTCGAGCTACATCTGAACAGAAAAACTCAGATTGAAAAGTAAAACCATCTTTTTTTCTCCTATAAAATATTAGCTCACGCCTTCAACACTGCAAGAAAAAAAAGGTATCCAACGATTTAATAAATAGCCTTTTGTTTCCTAAATACATAGTTGAATCCCTTTAGGAATTCAGCATGGAAGAGAAGTCGACATTGGCTATTTTACCGTTAACATCGTCAGCCGGCCATCTCAAACTAACTGCATGTCAGGCTACGCAGTTGGGAAGGATGAAACTGGACTGATGTTAATGGTAGAATTTTGCTCAGTCTAATTGCTTCATTACATCCTGGTGGAAGAGGCCGGCTGGTTTCGTTTACCAGGCTGACCCCCTCCTTGTCATTGCACATATCTTGAGTGGAGTTTGGAAAACATAGTATTCCTTCGTCATTCCTGGGCCCTTCCTCCGAATCCCTAAGGACGCCCAAGCGCAACATCCATCAACAATCCCTGTTCAATGGAGATAGGGAGCTGGAGAGCAAGTGTGAAGTGCTTCTTTACAATGTCTTTGGGTATTTAAGATCAAAGGGGTTATAAAGTGTCTTTGGATCCCTTCATGCTGACGAAGACGACTTGTCTGTGTTCTTCTCCATCGCTTCGCCCTCGTTGTCTTCCTCAACTGTTCAAGAAGAAAGGCTTGCATGTGACATGTTGCATGTTAATAATGAACCACATTTCTTTTTCACACTATTTTCTCCCTAAAACCCAGCACCCAACCCTAAGAGGGTTATTAGATGGATTTTTAAACCCATAAAACATTCATGTAACGGTACAATCGACACAAGCCCGATCCGTCAGTCCCCCGTGATGCATGAGGGGGAAAAAACATCCATCATCCACCACAATTTGAAACCAAAACACACAGGGAAAATAGAGGGGAGGCAAATTCGGTAAGGTGCGTAAAATTTGCGCAATAACGTCAAAGCAGTGTTAATTGGAGACGAATGCGCAAAAACGGCGGCTTGATGTGCCCCCCCAAAAACGCGGGGCGGTTACATGGAAGCGCCGACAAACGACGTCTGCGGCTCTTTAATGGAGACAAACGATTTCGACGTGAGGAGAGTGAATAATAAGACACGAAGCTTTACCTCTTTTGCTTCTCCCAATCTGTCCAAGTTTAGGCGGTCGCTTGTTCTGGTTGCCGCTGAAAAAGTTGTTGGTGTCTTGAAGGCGACAGGTGAAGGAAAGGTGCTCCTCGTCCCCGTCGTTGCCATAATGACTCATTTTCTCCTCGTTGTACGGCAACACCTCCGACATGCTGAACACAAAAACAACCGCAAACGGACCTGCTGTGCTCCTCTCTCAACGTGAGGGAAATTAATTTGATAAAACTGCGAGGAAAACCGCGCACAAAATCGGTGACTGTTTTTACTCGCACCGCACGTGTCTCCGCGAGTGGACTCCTGAAACGCAGGGCAAATACATGCACTGGAGAAAAAACGCCTCCTTTTATGCTCGCGAGGTGGGCAATTTATTGAATTAAGTTGAAGGTTTCCTGCTGGTTTCCCAACGTGGAATAATTTTGGGAAGTCTACCGCCTGATTGCGGAGGTTTGCGCGCAGGTTCTGTCGGCTGGAGCGTCGCGTGGAAAAGCTGAGAAATACATGCAAATTGGGAGGCGATGCAAAACAAAAGGGGCGCCTCAAACGGGGCCATAGAACCCTATGTAGTGCACTAGGAGTAGACGAAGGCACTCGCACTGGAGGTGTGCTGAACGCGACTTGTTTGCTTGATACTATCATGGCTACTAAAATAACTTTGGTTTGAATGTTTGGGGAGCTGGGGTCTTTTCCCTTTTGGCAAAATATTATTTTAATTATTTTTTTTTGCAGGGGACAACTAGTTTTGATTAACTGGAGGAGGGGTGGGGGTTATAACCCTTATTCTGCATACACCACCCATGAAATCTATCACACATTAAGAATTGCAGCTTGAAGTGCTTTGTGTTTTCTTAAAAACTGTGAAATCTAAAATAAAAAAGTATGTGAAAAATTTGAAAAAGTATCATAGGTTTTAAGAAAAAAGAAGATTTAAACCAAATGTAAAGAGGATAAACAGTAGTAGCTTGTGATTACGCAAGACGTAGTTTTGAGCCACATATGGCGCACTACGAAGGGAGCAGGGCCCGTTGTGACGCACTTAAAGGTCCCTGCGAGACTCGATGGAGAAAGCGCGTCACTGGCGCTGGATCTTCCTGGTACAGGAGGGAGAGCGAATGGCTGTGTTGGGGTTTTCATCCACCTCTTCCAATGCGGTAATCACGATGTTGATCTTGGAAACTTTGCAACGTTTTTTCCCTAAATACGCCAAATTGAATATGAAAAACCTAAGGCCCCAATGGAATCAAATCAAGCAACTCTCTTTTTGCTGCTCACCCTAAGTTCTTTTTAATTGAAACCTTGTACAGCATTTAGATTCTTAATTTTAAAAAAAATGATACCAAAATATTCTCATGATACCAAAATATTCTCACAACCCTTTATCGGCCCTGTTACACCATATACTACTGGCCTGTGAAGGTAGCACCTTGTCTAAATATCTCAATTTTCACAAGCCATTTTTGGTGTAAAAACTCTTGTACAATGGAGTGACTAAAGTACCAAATAACGCTGATACCAACAGTTTACATCCCTATGAGCTATAAAAGGTTATACATATATTTTGGTACCCCAAAGGGGTCAACATCCAAATCTGTGAAGGCCTTGAATGTAGGTACAATGAGAATCAGATATCTAATCAGAAATCAGGGTGAACTCTGCCAGTTTTCAAGAGTGAAAGTGAAATTTTGATTCCCAATGCAACATGAATACCAAATTACACTGCATCTCTTGCATCCCTCCGTTTTTACATTTTATCCCTTCTGTATCAGAAATTTAAGATATAATATAAAAATTCTATGAAATATAAGCAAATATAAGTTCTATGTTCATCTGTACCAATTAGATTTCATGTCTGTTGTCTTGAACAGCCTGGGTATTATTCACTATTCTTCCTGAATGCGACACAAATATTGTGAACGTCAGGCTGTGCTGTGATCACAGTGGCCCTGACGTGTTTCGTAGCCAAAGCTGTAGTGAAATCAGTTATGGTGAGTCGTTCGTGGTAGATGAAACGCATAATGAGACAACAAAGGGAGATAGAGGAATATGAGTGAGAGACGAAATGCTGCTTTTTTGAGCTGGGGAGAGAGGCAGACCAGAGCGAGCTTCCACCGTGCAGTACTGCAGTGGCTAGCTGACAACTGAGTGCACTCACCAGATAACAGATCCTGATGGGCAGAATACGGGAGAGCATTCTGTATTCCTCTCATTCACGGAATATAGGCAAGTATCTCTCCTCTAGTGCAGATGGAGGAATATGTTCCATTGTCGGTCCTCCTCAGATCTGCTTCACGCAATAAATGTTCCGCTGTGCTGGTTTTAGTAATCGTCGATAGCGCTGCTTTAATTGCACATTCAGGGCACTTGCACCAATTTGAATAAATGAATGTTACATTTCTATAGTGCTTTTCTAGAAACCTTAAGAGCTTTATACAGGTGATGTGGAGCCACTTTAACCTCCACCATCCTATCTCCCTTAAAACCAAGTTGCTCCAGGGAGACGGTCCCTATAACTAGAAAAATGTAAGCTGCAATGGATGAGAACCTTTGATTTGGTCAGAATTCACCAGTTAGAGATAATGGATGATTTGATGGCCAGGTTTAAGGGTCATAATGAGTCATTTCAGCATTAGTGTTTTTACCCTGACTCTTTTTGAGAGATGCCCAGATGTCTTTCATAAGCTCTGAGAGTCAAGATCTTGCCTTCACATCTCATCTGAATGACGGCACCATTTTTACATAACATTGAGTCTTATTCAACAATTCTTAGGAAAAAAATTGTTTGAAGAATCTGAAACTTACACAGTTTTTATCAAGATTCTGATATTCACCAATGTTTTCTTATTTGAGATTTGTTTCTAGGTAAGAGCACACCTAAGCAAATTTTATTGCATGCTTGTTAGGGTAAAACATTCACTTACTGGGTTTTTTTCTCTAACAGCAGCAACCAGTTTTCTTAGTTGGTCTTCCACTCATATATCAGGGCAGTTGGTAGCGTAACGATCAGGTCGTTCGCCCTGTGATTGCAAGGTCCCCGGTTTGAATCCTAGGACTGGTAGAGGTACCGCTGAGGTGCTCATGAGCAAGGTACTGTCCCCAAGCACTGCTGCCCATGTCAGCTGCCCACTCCTCCTTCACGGCTGGGTCAAATGCAGAGGGCACATTTGGTTGTGGTGCACTGTGTTGTGCTGTGGTGTGTTCGCAAATAACCACTCACTTTCAAAATACCTGTGGCAACCAAACCATGTTCTACTCTAAACAAAAAATGTATGGACAAATCCTACACATGGAAAAGATCATAATTCATAAATCATTATTAAGGTGCAAAATGTTATGTCGGCTCGCTGTGTTTACCAATCCAATGTCATGCAAAATATATTCTGGTCAAATGTACTAACATGAAATGACCACTGAGCACAATCCATGACCCGATCTCGGTGGATCCAGCTTTTGATCTGATAAAAAACATACCGAGCCTATAACCTATTGTTTTAAATTATGTAACAATGCCACAAATGGATTTCAAATTGCAGAAAGAGTGACTAATAAAAGCGCCGCTGTGGTTCGCGAGAATAAATTGGCGTGAATCGTTGTTCAGGGTTCACGCACACACACAAACACACACACAGCGTCAATTGTTCAGCTATCGCTTTACATCGGGGTATCGAATGCAGGCTGCGAAACTAGATATTCACTTTACTGTTGTCAGCTACTTGAAAGGACTGTGCTGACACACCTAGTCCTGTTAGACTAACAGACACCCAGAGGAATAAAGGACCTAACACATTTTCATTCCATTTTGTTTTCGCAGCTCCCAACATGTTTACTTTGTCTTTAACACATTCCCAAACACCCTTTGATATCTGCCAGCATTAAATTTAATAAATTGCTTTTAAGACTCAGTACAGGGACTTGAGTTACAGCGTATTTAACAAAAACTCACTATTCATCCAATAAAAATGTGTCACAGACTTTTGTGACACAAATCAGCATTCCTATGTTTCTTTATGGACATCTAAATTTTTACTCTGTTTTGTTTTCGCAGCTCCAAGCACTCTTTGATAGCATTACATTTGTTGAACTGCTTTTACGACTCAGTACAGGGCCCTGCTATGGATATATGCCCTCAAACAATTAATAAAAGCATATTTGCAAAACAATTTAGTTACATTGGTCTATCCGATTAAAATATACCAACATATAGTCAGTCAAAATATATTTTACACATAATTTATGGCACATTGGACTTTAGTACTTGTAGCATCTTGTCAAGGTGCCGTAGATGGTCCGGTCTATCCACCTTCGGAACCTGGACACGGCTGTGTAGACTCCAGGAAACTTGGCATCGCCACAGCCATTGCCCCAGGAGACAAGACCATAGACCTGCCCGTTACACACCAAAGGCCCTCCAGAATCTCCCTGGAACACAACAGCAGCCTCTTGAACAGCAAAATCAGTGTCAATCTACAAAGAGTATGGAGGGATAAAGGATGGCGGCCGTTTATGTAAACCAGGCTAAGCTTTACCTAGAAATTCTCAGTGTTGTGGAAGCTACTTTTAAATGGCTACTTTTAACTACAAACTACTTCAGATTAACAGTAGCTGAGCTACTGCCACACTACTGTTTTAATATAGTAGTTAGCTACAGTACAGAGAACTACATCTAAGCTATTTTGCGGCCCCAAATTCTTCTTCCTATTTGTTGGACTCACCAGCATTTGAAAAGTACCTTCGCTACTGAATAGCTACTGATAAAAGTAGTTACATTAGTAGCATCGCTACTTATAGTTAGCTACTCCTCAACCATTTTAAAGATCTACCCAGCTATGGGTTTCTCGAATCATCAATCACCACGTCACTACATCAGTGATGGTGTCATAAATTAAAAGGAATTGCTGATAGCTGGACAAGTATATTGTTTAATCATACCGTTCTGCTGTCTAATCAAACATGTAAAGGCACCTCCTTTGGAAATGGGGAAATCTATTTTAAAAGGCTGATATGGTGTTGAGTGACTGAAGGCACACATTTTTGTAGTACAGGTGAAACCTTTAACATACTCTGCCTTCATATAAACAGCATTTTTTAAATCATCCCTTTTCAGCAGGACTTCTCTCTCCGTTTACGCATTTAAGTCTCATTTTTAAAACTATTCTGTTGCTTTTTAGTGTGACTCATTCAATGTTTTCAATGAAAATGTGCCTGTTTTATATCCTCAAAAGTGGTTTTAGTTGGGATTTTTTGTCCTAGTTGTACAGCCAACTGCGGTTGTGTATGTGTGCTTTATAAAGAAACGTTCGACTTGACTCAATATCATTTGATTGTTTTTGTGATTCCAGCATGATAAAACTGGTACCTTGCATGCATCTTTGCCTCCGGTGCTTAACCCAGCACATATCATGTTGGACGTGATGTTCCCGTTGAAGGACTCACTGCCGTTACACTTGGCCACGGAAACGATTGGCAGGTTGACTGTGTGAAGGGTGAGGGGAATCTCGCCCCCGCTGTGGCTGGTCGAGCCCCAACCAGACACCCGGCAAACCTGGCCAGGCAGCGGGCCGGTGTTCTGCTTGGGAAGGGGAGCCAGGGACACGTACCTGTTCAACTGTATCGGAGCCCGGAGCTAAAGCAAACAAGGACAGGGTATAGTGATTAGAGCCGGGCAGCTGGCTGCGCCTTTAATTGCTGCTCGAGTCTGGTTATGATGAGAGGTAATATTTACACTGGCCGGGCTGCCTACTTTATTAGGGACAAATGTCATGTATCCACTGGCTTATTAGTTAGGAAAACCAAACATACAGCTGACGACAGATAAAATGCTACAAAGTCCTTGCACTAAATGTATGTTAGACACACAATGTGTTGGTGCAATCAGTGTGAAAATACATAATTTATATATATGGACACACATGTAAAAAATATCTGTAATGTTGATGCACTGGCTGAGGCAGGATGTGGCCCCAGGTTTCACTGATTTAGTAACAAAATACTAAGAAAAGCAAAAAACTAACCACAAGGTCAATGTTCTGAAACAAACAAAATAATTTGTCTTTACTGGAATCATTCTATCTTTGTTATCTAACATATTTCCATTTTTCTACTCTCAACTGTGTGGATAGTTATGTGCACTTTGACAGGGCCTGGAAAGGACTTGAGTTGTAGCTTAGTTGACTATTGATTCACATCCAAGTTTGTTTGTATGAGGAACTTTCTCAGTGGACTACACACTTTGGATGACAGCATCAACTAAATTCAATAAACGTGCACGTAAAAGAACCAACCATAAACCAAGGCGAATTGAACCAAATTAAACCAAAACATCAAACCAAACACAAAACAGCACTCAGAAAGCACAGACAAGAGCCAGACAAAGGGAAGAGAAGAATTTAAATAGGAACAACCACATGTGAAGCACATCGGAGCAAACGAGTTACAGATAGTTTTACAGGGGAAGACAATACAGGGAGGGCACTAGTGGCCAGATGTAGGATCTACACGCACAACCTTAAGGCCAATACCTTGATGAGCATAATGTCTGCATTATTGGTGCTTTGGTTGTACAGTGGATGAGGTTTGAGGGTGTGAGGTTTGGAATACTGCTCCGTCCCTTCATATGTGCCAAGAGTGTAGTCTCCAGCCACTATCATCATATGATCCACCCTGATTAAAAAAAAAAACCCAAAATGATAAAAATGACTACATTTAATTTTTTATAGACTTGGTGAAATGAACAGAACACATTTGAGTGTAACAGTAGCATGGCTACTTTTTATCCTTGTGGGTTGAAAAAATACCATTTAAAAGTAGCTTGCCCAACACAGTGAATAAGCCACTATAAAAACTGCAGTTATTGAATTCATGAGAACTGGGTTTGGATTTGAGTACCTCAGTGTCTCATCATCTTATAGTCCATTCCTATCAAAGCTCTTTAAGCAATTTGGTGTTGTATTATCCAGTATTGGTTTGTACTATTCTTAATTTATTTTTTACTCATATTTCCCTTTTTTCCACGTCATTGTAGCCCGTTACTATAATTATATGCTTTGCTGAAGTTTCAAGTGCTTCGTATCCTGTTAAGAGCCCTTGTAGGGATACAATGGCCCTGTGTGGTGGGTTTGTGGCACAGAAGAGCATTCATCACTGCAGATAAGCGTTTGGCCTTACTGTGAATCACAGTAATGACAAGTCAAGGTTACCCCCCTTATGGTCAGCTTGTGTCCCCTGTTTTTCTGGCTTCTGCCTCGCCCAGAGTGTGGGTGACTGGCCAATGTCTCCTCCGTGCCTGCAGTTCTTCCAAAAAAAAGGGTAGAGGACAGTAAACAAATGAGTCCAGACTTACCCCATATTACAATGAGCTGCAGTGAGAACCCAGTACTTGTGCACCAGCAAGCCTCCACAAAAGTGTTGCCCCTTGGAGCTTTGCAAAGACACAATATATTTAATTGAATCAAACGAGGACGTGTAGCCACCCACTATGCGAGGCTGAATGAAATGTTGACCTGGTGAAAAGAAAGAAAGAAAAGGCACAGATTTCTCAAGGTTTATAAAACAAGGGTCTCTCACGCATGGATTAATAAAAGAACATAGGTTTTGCCTGAATGTAAAAAACTTCAAACAAACGTGACAAGCGAACTAACCGAATACACAACAAGACACACAAGCCATTGTGCTTCCCTGTGGGAACGGAATGCTTTAAAGCATCCCTAGACTTCACAGGTGAAAAGTCAATGTGAGTAATCCTATACGGCCCGAACCTATGCGGCAGCATTTCACTGAATGGATGAACTGAAGTGACTCACGGAAAAAAAAACATTTGACATTACATGAATGCTTCCAGGGAGAGTTTGAGTGTGTAGACAGAAATTGAAATAGAAATAAAAACAACTGAGACACACAAACTAGAGACAAATAAAATGCATGCCTCATATTTACGTATCGATTAATAAAAACAGACTTTTGTTGGTCAAGTTGATAAAAAGGTCAGTACTAAAGCTGGTTTTGTACCAACTGAAAGTGTTCCAATACATCTAGGCATCTTAAGTTGGTGACTTAATTTGTGATCCACATTGATTACTTCAGAAGGGAAAATACGACAAATGTGAACTGACACAACATCAAAAGACAGAACTTCTAAAGATTAGGAAAATATATTACACTTAGTGGAAATATACTTACAGTTGACTGCAAAGAATTTCACAAGCATCAAACTCCAAACCAGTGGAATGGCCATGGTGTGGACGGAAAACTTGTGTGGCACTAAAGGCTTGCGTAGCTAAACTCTCTCTGAACCTCTTCTCAGCTGTAGTTGGAAAACAACTGTCTTGAGTTACCAAAGTTCTGATTTGTTTCCACGGAAAGTACTGTATGACAAGCACCAGATTCAGAGTGATTTTTAAAAAGTGCATACATCACTGTTTCTCCTCTTTGACATTCAATCTGTTTCACCTCGTTGACTCTCTGGCAAGACATAATGTTTGCATTGTCAGTCTTGTATGAAAAAATTGAAATGATTCTCAATATCCTCATATATACTGTACTTTATTTAGCAGTGATCTGCAAGTTATTTCCAAAACTAAATATATCATAGATTAGTAGTTTCTAATATTTCGAAGTAATTCATTACATTACATTCATTACATTATTACTGTCTATACAGATTACTGTCTTTGAATTGTAATTCATTATTTTTAGTTACTTTCACCAAAATAACTGCGGAAGTAGGGCTTTGCATTGAAAAATGTAGTTTACTGCAGTTCATTCTACATCCAGTGGAGGGCAATGTGGTGTAGCATAATGACTGTAGTGTAGCATAATGTTAAAAGTTTGTTGTGACATATGTTGGTGAAATATATAACGAGCATAATGTTACTGAAAATGTATTAGTAATGACTTACATTACTGCTTTACAGCAAATAGTAATTGATTACTGCACACGGTGCACCACAACATTGTGTGACCTCTGCATTCGACCCATCCGTGAAGGAGCAGTGGGCAGCTAACATGGGCATGACGGCGCAGAATTTGACATAAATTACATCTTTCCATCATTATCTGTCTGATTCTTAAATATTTGCTTAAAGTGCTTAAAAAAGTTCTAAAACTTTTGCTTGATTTTGTATATGTACAAGAACAAGTACATGCATTCCAGATCACAAACTGTGTGTGCGTATGTGTTGGTGTAATGCACGCTGTCAACAGACGCACTGTAATCTCTATCTATACACCATAAAATTGTACAAACAAGTACAACTGTGTTGATGCCCAGATTGTGTGTGTGTGTGTCTTTGGGAACCGATCCTCATAAGCAAAAATGCTTTTATTGCTTTTGTAAGTTCCAGCTTCTATCAAAAAATCTCGGGAGTAAAAAGATTTGATTTTGGTTACAAAGATTAAGGTTAGGTGTGGTGTTATTTATGTCTAGAAATAATGAGAGCCAAAGGAAGTACCGTGTAAATGTGTGTTTAAATCACAAGTTTCTTTACGATAAAATATCATATTGTTTCAATGAACAACAATCTGATGTCTGCAAATATTATAATATCAAGTCTGCTGCAGTATGATTTCGATTAGATTCAGTTCAGAAGCCAGCGATAGATAAGCAGTTTTAACAGAATCACTTACATTCAGATCAAAATACGGAAGGCAATTTAAATATTTTTTATTCCTGAGCTACAGCCAGCAGCAGCCTGTGTTATTATGCTTAATAAAAATTGTAACCAAGCCAGCTAATGTCTCTGCACTTGCCCTATGAGGGAAGTTACAGTATGTACATTACGTAGTTGATATATTCATTTTGTATCATCACTGAATCAATGTATCAGTGTAGATCGATGTATCGTTACATCTCTAGTGTATAAGCTTTCTAGAAATACAACATTTCTTTGTTCTGATTAACACTTTTTCATTATTATTAGCACATGTTCAAACACAATGAACAGCAATTTTGTTTCGGATCGCCTTGCCACGCGTGTTCGATCCAAACTACTCCGACCTCTTTGTGCTGTTGTAAGTTGTGTTGTTCGTAAGCTGGGTTTGTAGCTCTCCTCAGAAAGAGACATCCTGTCCCGGTGTAGCTATCAGCCCCGGGGAGAAAGCAGAACAATGGCAGATAATACACACTTACTCCAGAGCGCTCCTTAGAGAGGTCAGCCGAAATGGGAGGTAAATCTCAGCAATGTGGGAGCAGTCGAGATCTTCATTCTGCTGACGGCCTAATTGGCATCTTGGGTTGGATTGGCATCTCTGAAATTTCAGATTAGAATAGCATTAACATTCTATCAACGCTGGATAGAGACACCTTATAATGAACTCAAAATAAGTGTCCTGTACAATCTAATGACATATATTAATGAAAGAATTCAGTTGGCAATACGTAACATTACGTAAAAATTCATATAAAATTGAGGTTTTTCATTCTCATGAATTAACCCAATACCATGCTGAATTTTTGAAGTCACAATAGATTGGACTGTACTTAGATTTTGGCACCATTTCAGGTAGATGTAATGCAAGTTAGTTGCACCAACTAGCCTTTCAAATAATTTTATAAAAATATATGATAGATATAAGATAGATAAGATAGATATGAGAGCAAAATATTTTTTTTTGTTCAAATTACATGAAAAATTATTAAGTTTCCTCCAGCAGTTTGAGTTGTACCAACTCATCAGGTTTTACAGTGTATTGTCAGCCACTATATTTCAGCCAACCAAATTGTAATTTGCCAGAAAAATGTGAATTTTGTGTTGGATTTATATCCTACCTGTCACTGTCTCGTCAACAAATGGACAAATCAGAGAGAAGGTTCAAGTCTATTGAAAATAAGGGAGTCTACCAAAGCTATTGAAACGTGCAGGGCAGGGCATCGAAGTTTCATGCTATTGTAAATGTTGACGAGACAATACCACACAACAAGACATCACACCTAAGGGAGAGATGTTGTTACACTATAAAACGCAAAAGGAAGGTTCCCAGGTCATAAATGCTGGAAAACACCAGCTAGATTATTGCTGAACTGCCCCGTGCTTGCCAAGTGAGTACTGTTCTGGTTATAAAAGGATTATTTATAAACTAAACTGTGTTTTTGTAATATTTGATGGAACTTAATTAGATTAATAAACATTTCTTACAAGTAAATGTTAGAATGTATGCATGTGCTGATATCTGAGCACATGTCCATTTTCATCAACTTTTGGTTTGTTTTTTGTTATTCCTTATTTTCAGATTTTTTTAAAACATGAAGAAATGTATTGAATATTCCCTGCTTCTAGTTGCTTCAATTATTCAAGGTAAAGTTCCGTAACGTTGCATTCGGATTACAGCACGATCCTAAATACAGCAAAAGTATAATGAGAGTGTAATGTGTAAGCCTGTGTAATCTAATGACATCACATTAAACATTTAATCATAGTTAAGTCAAGAAGTATTTATAAAGCACATTTAAACAAGAGCAGTTGACCCAAGCTGCTGCACAACTAAAACAATAAAATAAACTTAAAACACTCTTAAGGATATAAAACTGGTTTTACATTGAAAACATTATATTAGCCACACTCAAAAGCAATGAAGAAGAAATAAATTTTTAAAACAAGACTTAAAAATGTCAGTGGAGGGAGAAGACCTGATGTACCGAGAGAGGTCATTCCAGGGCGTGTATCTTAATTCTGAGTAAATCATATCAAGTTTCATGGAAAATAAGAATCAAGAAAATGTGCCTTTTGTGAAAAACAAAACAAAGCTCTGCCATGACATTTGCAGGTCCTGAAATGACAATGAACAATAACGTATTGATGTACAGCTCTAGTGCTAAATTAATATTCACAATTTTAAACGTTATGTTCCAGTAATGTTATAGATCATGTTTCCTGTTTTTTACAGGTTCTCTACAGCAAAGAATCATTGGAGGACAAGAAGTTATTCCTTATTCCATTAAGTATCAGGCCTCTTTACAGTACAACAATAATCACTTTTGTGGAGGAACGCTGATAACTTCACAGTGGGTGGTGTCTGCTGCCCACTGCTGGAAGCCGTGAGTACTGCACCGAAGTCATATAATAATAATAATAATAATAATAATAATAATAATAATAATAATAATAATAATAATAATAATAATAATAATAATAATAATAATAACAATGTTATTA
>JAVGVS010000179.1:421155-588655 GCA_032718565.1 Distichodus sexfasciatus
TTTAAAAAAAAAAAAAGGACAGCTTGGCATTATTATGTAACATTATAAGCACAATGTACATTTCAGATCTGGGATAAAGCCAAACGCATCACAACCATTAGTGTGCAAATACAGATATTTTCTTCTTAAACATTCCAGACTTCGGCAGTACTTGTATAGATATAAAACCCTGCACATTCTGAAGTATATCTTAATGAAAAATATCTAAGAGCTGTTGTAATCAACATATTTAATTTTAAAACGCCATTTCCAGAGATTTTGTAAAAAACCATTTGAATAGAGAAACTATTGGTATTGTCTCTTTTAAATCTATGGGTGGTTCAGGCGTGAATGTAGAACAGTAATATACACCAAAATACACATTCAAATCCTGGTTCTGAAGTTTACTGGCATTTCATTTCAGTATTTATTTTCCCCATCAGACATAATTCATCAGCTAATTAAGAAGACTTTTATAATATTAATATAGACACACACCATTTTCATATAACATAGGAGATAAACGAAAGAAGGCACTTATTCTACAAATTATATAATCAACATTATATGCTGTTACATAAATATGATTGAGCTCACATTAAAGATATGATAGACAGGTAAATGCTCTTTAGCAAGGGTGTCAGTCATTATGGAAAAACTGACAAGAATATTAATCCAAATATATAAATGAAAAAATTTATCTGGCCTAGTTAAGTTAATTCAGTCAATTAACTTGTTAGAAACGAAAGGACTCGCTTGCGACACCTGCAGGTCTACTTTGCAAATACAACAAGAAAATTATTCTTCAAAAATGAATTTCCCCTAAAGTTTCTTTAAAGAACTACCAACAATTTGGAAGATGCATGTAAATAAAATGTGTTATGTAAAATTATGTAGACATGGAGAGCGACCATGTATTTCCGGTGTCTTCATTATATTATAACGACTCATCGGCTTTAATGAACAACATCGGTTATAAAATAATTTTATTTTCCCCAAATTACTATCTCACGACATTTGATCAACATTTTACTACGAGGTCGTTTTAAAAAAGAAAAAAAGGCGAGAAAACAATGCGTATTTACGTAATCGGTTTTAAATGAACGATAACAGTTGAGTCTCTTAAAATAATATGTGATACGTGTGATACATCTCTTGATACATGAGTCTCTTAAGATAATATGTGAAAAATCACGACATTTAAGCCATATTTTACAGAGAGCGCACATCGGTTTAAGAGGCAGGTAACAATGGGGAGTGACGTAATCTTAAAGCGGAACGTTTTCACCGTCGCAGACGTTTCCAGCCGGGCCGTGAGCAGGTTGCATTTCGTGAGAAGGCCGGCTTCCGCACGCCATTGTATGGTTGTGTTTGTTTAAAGCGCTTTCTAAACAACTTCCACTACTTTCGCTGGTTTTTATCAGAGTTACCCGGCGCTTTGTTAAAATCGACGAAGCTGATTTTAAGTCGATCGTCTTGTGTTTTAACTTCGAATATGGCAACCGACTCGTGGGCCCTGGCCGTCGATGAGCAAGAAGCCGCCGCCGAGTCGGTAAGCGTTTTTCTTTATGAATTCTTAAACTCGGTAATTTTTATAAACAACTGGGCGGCTGTGAATTTATCACTCGTTCTTCTCTAATGCGCAAAGTTGGTCACAACAAAAGTCAAAGTAACTGAGTAGTTTTGCTAATGTGGCTAGCTAGCTAGTTTGTTAGCACGTTGCCACTAAATCCAACTTTCTGTGCAGAGATGAATCAACAAGCACGACAATTTGGTGACGAATCTTATTATTATTATTTTTTTTAAATAAGTTTTAAACTATGTCTATTTTGAAAAATTAGAGGTTTCTGTGCTTATGTGTTTAGCTTAAAACGCATGGTCGGAATGAGTGAGAATTTTTTGAATTACGTCATTGCGATGCATTGAAAAACATTTATTTAAAAACAACTCAGGCTTTAAATAAATTCTATGATTATGTTGAATAAAATATACTCAAACCGGACTGCGTGGGAGATACTTTCTTAGAAACGCATTATAAAAACATGCTTTAGCATTTACAGAACTATCAAATGTGGGGGAAAAAATCACTAACCAAACCAAATTCAAAACCAAACAAAATTGTAAGTGAGCATGGTTAAAGCAGTGTTTTGATATACAATTAAAAGTTTTATTTTAAATGTAAGAAAACGTTTAAGGAAATGAAACGTGTAATGAAAACTTTAAGGTTTAAATGGATCTGTGTATTAAACTCTAGTTCTCGAACAATTAAGTCTTAATGTGCAAGTTGCTTTAAATGCCATATTTGCATTTTTGCTCTGTTTTTAATTTGCATCTCTTACTTTATACATCCAACTGAATAGTTTTTTGATGATTGGTTGTGTTTTTTTTTAAATGCTCTTTTTTCAATTGATTTGGTTAGTAAATAGCTAGAATGAGACAGTTTTGCAATTGTAATGTTATTGATACCTAACATAATGTGACATTGTATTTTTTTCATTATTGTTTTCATTTTAACAGATAAGCACCCTAAAGATAAATTCAGAAAATGAAGACAAAACTCAATCAAAGGAAAATGGTAAGCCTTGGCATTTCTCAGCAAACTTTATACATTTAGTTGTGTTCCTTTTTCCTTTTTTTCCCCACTTTTTCTTGTTAAAGATAAGTAGTTGTTAACGTGTGATTCATTAGGTGACAAAGCAGCACAGGAAGAAAGTGCAAAGCCTGAAGATGATGAAAAAGGTGGGATTTAAATTTTACATTTCGTTTTTTGAGCAGTAGTGGACGTCATTGTGCTTTAACTTGTGAGTTTTGTGTGAGCTTGTACTTAACTTTTTACATTGCAGATGACCGGGCATCTCAGTCACTACTGAACAAGTTGATACGTAGCAATCTGGTGAACACAACAAACCAGGTGGAGGTTCTCCAGAGGGACCCGAGCTCTCCGCTTTACTCGGTCAAGTCGTTTGAAGAGCTGCGATTGTGAGTTCATGCTTAGGATTACAATTTTGGAATTTGTTTGCTACCCATTTATAAGTTAGTAAATACTCATTGTTTTTATAAAGACACTGAATTCATATGGGGTTTTTTTTTTCTCTGTAGGAAACCTCAGCTGCTTCAGGGCGTTTATGCCATGGGCTTCAACAGACCCTCCAAAATTCAGGAGACTGCTTTACCCATGATGCTTGCTGAACCGTAAGTTTCAGTTAATCAAATAAAAGCTTGATCAGTAAATTGAACGTTTTAGCAAATAGTTTTGGGATTTTTGGTTGAGGCAGCATCTAGAAATATTTTATAGACATTTAAAATTGAAATTGGCTTTATAAGCAGAAGGTGGATATTGCATGAGACATCAGCGTGAGCATTTTATTTATTGTCTTTGTCAACCCTTTTGCAGTTTGTTTTTTTGTGGTAGGAAATTGGGTGGTTGAAAACGTGAAGGCAACTTCAATTCAAAGTACTGTAATTTCTTCATACATTAGCTGTGACGGACAGGTTGTTAATAGGTTGGAGAATGGTTATGTTGATGTGGTAAGATATAAAATGTCTAGTGTTGAATGCTTGTTGATTGTAATGTCAGATTTTAAAGAGAACAGTCTTTCCCCTAGCTGGCCAGTTTTCATCATTGATTTAGTATGCATCATTGTTTTGTGCAGAGTATAAGTAAAACTAAGGTGCATTCCATCATTTGGTCAAGAAACCAAGATGCCAGCTTACAAGCTGGTTCTACCTGCAGCTTACTTTTCCATGTAAAAATGACCCATTTCTCTATTGTTTTTCAGAAGTTATTCTTACATTAAGTGGCTTATTTTATGAAATTATGTTGATTTTTCAAAGCAAAACCTTGTTCACGCAGAACCACCAAAAAGGTTTCCGAGCCTAACTAAACTGGTTGCTTGTTTAAAAAAATAAAGAGTAGTCTCTTGCATCAAATCAGTTTCATCAACTTTTTCAGCTGATCTGGTGATGAGTTCTTGGAGTACATTATTTATTGGTGGAATAATTCAGATCCGTCTTCTTGGAGAACAGTGTTGGTGCTGACACAGAACATTAAATATTGCAAGTTCTTGTTGCTTTGATCCTCAGAGAGAAGCAATAGAACTATGAAAAGCAGCCTCTTAAACCCACTATATACTAGGGCTGCACGATATTAGGAAAACATGCGATATGCGATAATGTTGTTGAGTGTTGCGATGGCGATATCACATGCGATAAGTAAGTAAAAACTTAGCCTTTATAGTGTTAATGTTTTTCTGCTTTGGATTTGCTGGTAACGTAGACTCCAGACGCTGACTACTAGGGGGCGGGCATAAGGCAGTAGGCTCCATCTGATTGGCCAAATATGTTGATATGAAGAGCTTTGGAAAAACACCATTTATCGCAGTTCAGTCAGTCTTTCGCGATATGTATATTGCGCATGTTGATATCGCGATGATGATAAATTTGCGATATATTGTGCAGCCGTACTATATACCCACACATTATTACAATAAATGTCATTATTTCTCCAGTCCGCAGAACCTCATAGCCCAGTCACAGTCCGGCACGGGAAAGACGGCAGCCTTCGTCCTGGCTATGCTCAGTCACGTGGATCCGGACAAAAAATGGCCTCAGGTACTGGCCCTTGAGATTCTTTACATCAGTGCAGAGAAATGAGATTGTTGTGCTGCATCTACATTTGTCAATACATAACTCTCGCTCTTTCTTTCTCACAGTGTCTTTGTGTGTCGCCCACTTACGAGCTCGCCCTCCAGACTGGCAAGGTCATCGAGCAGATGGGCAAATTTTATCCCGAAGTCAAATTAGTATATGCGATCAGAGGAAACAAATGTAAGCAGCGTATTTATTACGCCATCCTTATACTTCCTGTTATGTCTTTTGCCTTTTTTCAAGCTTATTATATATGGATAATTATTTGGCAAGCCCATGATATTTGCATGTAATATTTTCGTTGCTTTTGTGATTTGATATGAATGGAAGTGATTGTGTTAAATCAACAAAAGATGGAATGTGTGGAACAAGGCTAAAAGTGTTCTTTTTCCTGTGGGCATTAATTAGATGGAGATTTGCATTGACAGTTAATAGCTGTGATGTCTGGTTATAACTATCATCCCTGAGCTTTTGTATTTTTTCCCCTGCCCAGTGGACAGGGGCATGAAGCTGCAGGAGCAGATTGTGATCGGGACCCCCGGCACCGTCCTGGACTGGTGCCAAAAGCTCAAGTTCATCGACCCGAAAAAGATCAGAGTGTTCGTGTTGGATGAGGCGGACGTGATGATCGCCACACAGGGTCACCTGGACCAGAGCATCCGCATCCAGAGGTCTGGCCCTGTTGTTCGCTTAGGCATCATTCAGTCAATCAGTGCAGCATGAAATATAAGTGTAGTTTCAATCAAAATTGACATTTAAAATTGACGTAATGTTGTCCGTGATGGTTAGTTTTGATCAGTGTAGTTTGTAATGAATCAGTGTGATGCTGAAAGGATTACTGCTATCTGACAGTGGTTTGAGACATGGGCCCTCGTCTTGTAAATCTGTTATAACTGTTTGAAATTAAACTTACAAAACTTACAGCAATTAGTTCATATCACTTGAGCAATTTTGAAGTGGACATTTTAGCCAGAATTTGGACTTCATGGACATGTCTCTCTCTCTCTCTCTCTAGAATGTTGCCCAAAAGCTGTCAGATGCTGCTGTTCTCGGCCACATTCGAGGAGTCTGTTTGGAGCTTCGCCCAGCGCATTGTCCCCGACCCCAATATCATCAAGCTGAAGCGGGAGGAGGAGACGCTTGACACCATCAAGCAGTACTATGTGGTGTGTAACAGCAAAGAGGAGAAGTTCCAGGCTCTTTGCAACATCTATGGAGCCATTACCATTGCGCAGGCCATGATCTTCTGCCATGTAAGATCAACATCTCACACACACACACACACTGCCTGTTTCTCTCAAAGATCTGCTAAATTGAATAAATGCAATCCTGTAATGTTTTGTTCACACTGAGATTCTGAAAGTGATCGAATCGCTGTCCTGTTCACACTTCTTAACACCTTTCGTCACATCTACTCCATCAGATCTGTCGTGAGAAGTACTGGGAGAATTGATGTGATTATTAGTTCTGGGGGAAAAAGGGAGAAAAGAAGAATCAAAAAATCGCCTAGTTTTTTCGCTCTATGAATTGAGGCGAGCCGAGTTACTCTGCCTCTTTTCATCATCTTGTATCCAGTGGTCTCATCGGCTGAAGACATCTGGTCATGGTTGGTGACTCATCAGTCAGCGAATTTGTTTGGTCGCACGTATTGATGACTGATCAAACGTGGAATTGCATCTGATGGAGGGCTTTTGTTGGCGACTTAAAAACAGTGTCAACAAGGCTTTACGCTGCAGACGAGCTGATGGATTCTTGCACAGTCTTTAACAAAATGCAGCTCATACCACAGGAAATTACAGAAATGTATTACAGAAAATTTCAGAGCTTTGATACCATAATTATTTGATCCGCTTATTTGTTAACTGGGTCTTGGGGACAGGAGCCTTTCCTAGGACTTTGGGTGCATGTTGGGAACCTTCCTTGGTTGGGTGCCAGTACACTACAGGGCACACACACTCATACCGACGTACCCACGTAACATACCTATGGGACAATTTAGGGTCACTAATCGACTTATAGCACATGCTTTTGGCCTGTGGCAGGAACCCCACCCGAACCCAGGGTTAGCACACAAACTCCACACAGAAAGGCCACACGGCCGACCCGGAGATCGAACCCAAAACCTTCAAACCGTGTTGCGCCTTGAAACTGGAAACCAACCAATGTCTACTCTCATTTAAAGTGAGTTATAACATGTTCTCACTTGTTTTGAATGCAGACTAGGAGAACGGCCGGCTGGCTGGCGGGGGAGCTTTCTAAGGAGGGTCACCAGGTGGCACTGCTCAGCGGAGAGATGCAGGTGGAGCAGAGGGCTGCAGTCATCGATCGCTTCCGGGACGGAAAGGAGAAAGTTCTGGTCACAACAAACGTTTGTGCAAGAGGTGAACCATCTACCTTCCAGTTCCTCTTAGTGATGTTTTTTCAGCCATGTAGGGCCGGTTGGTTTGAGCCACAAATAATTGATATTTTTAGGCTTTGTTTCAATACACTTAATGTACGAGTCTTTCAAAGTCTTTATAGGTATAGAATAATCAGTTCAGCCCTTTGATGCACAAGATCAAAGGGTTCAGTAGATCAGACTTGCATAGTTTTAAATAAACATTTTAGCCTTTGATGTAGGGCTGGGGGATACTAAGCGGAAATCAGTATCACGATCACAGTTTTATCATGTTTTTTTGCTCTGTAAAAAGGTTTGTCAGGTAAATGTGCTCAACTATAAAAGCTGGGACTTGTTTCCTAATGTAAGCGTGCAGATGATTTGAAAATAATCAAAGGAAACACAGACGTAGTGGCAGAGTCACATGACAAGGTTTGGTTTTAAGTAAACATGGCACGATACCACTTTTTAACGTCCGATACTCATGTAGTAAATTTGGATGTCTGCCGATACGATACAAATCCGATACAGTCTCTGAGTCTTTCTTTTTTTTTTTTGTTAAACAGAAAATAATGCTCTAAAAATGTCTGAATACATGAGAGATTCTGTTCTGCTTAAGGAAATACTTTACTTAAATGCTGTTTTCCAACTAAAACAATGTAATAAATACACACCCATAAGTATATGCTAAATGATTTATTATTAAAATAACATGTAAATTATTCCTTTAAACGCAGATCTGTAATTTATTGATGGTCCCTAATCCTGCGGCGTTAAAACCATCAGGAACACAGAGATCACGAGTGAGAGCTGGTGGTGTTAAGGAAATTAAACAGTATAATCGCATGCTTTGCTTTTGGGGTTGTAGTGTGTTGCGTTGCTTGTTCTGCTCATTGTCATATCAGTGTGTAGGAAATAGCGCGACTATAAACCAGTTTTACCGCAGTAACACTTCCCATGCAGAACGCATTTACAGATCGTTTCCGTAGAACAGCCCAATGCCACGAATACCTGATCCAGCTAGCCGTTATCGGTCCGATATCCGATCCACGTATCGCATCGGTGCCATCTCTAGTTTTAAGGGGACAGTACAGAATATGAACACACTAGAGAAAGTATCAACAGAATTTTAAAAAATAACTTGCAAAGTAATTGAAATAACTGTTGTGCTTAAGTTTAGGTTGATTAGATGTTCTGAATGTCAGTTTTGATTCATTATCGATTAATCGCCCAGCCCTACTTTGATGCATAAAATTGATGGGTTAAATTGATCAGACACTTTTTTTTGTTAATTATACTTGTAGTTTAAATTTGCTTTGATGCTTCTTTAGCTCTCAACTCTTTCCCTTTCTCCAAAGCTATAAATGCTTCACTCCTTTCTCGTTTAATATAGTCTGCAGCAGCAGTGCAGATATGTTTTCATGCTAAAAATAATATGCCGCTAGCCACTTCACTTTCAGTCTGTAAAAACAAGTTGAAGCTTTTCCTGTGGTTTTGGGAAAAAAAAAAATACAAGGCAGAAAAAAGGTAAATGACTAAATGAGGGGAAATCCCCAAACAGAAATCCCAACTTGCACTGTTATAGTTGACTTGTCAGGGGTTTACCACAAATGAGGTGGCTTGTCTTTTGGACCGCAGCTTGCTCTTTTTAAGAAACTTTGGGAAATTATTATAGATATTTTGTTTGTTTTCTGGTCTGTAGAAGTATATTTACATCAGTTTGTTCCCAGTTGCTTTTTTTCAAAATCTTCATTTTTGACCTGTAAAATATAACAAAGTTAACATTGGCTTTATTGATGTGGAATCTCGTTCTTCTCCCCGCGGCTCACAGGCATTGACGTGGAGCAGGTTTCCGTCGTCATCAATTTCGATTTGCCGGTGGACAAAGACGGGAACCCCGACAACGAGACGTACCTGCACCGCATCGGCCGCACGGGACGCTTCGGCAAGAGGGGGCTGGCCATCAACATGGTGGACAGCAAATTCAGCATGAACGTTCTCAACCGCATTCAGGAGCACTTCAGTAAGTTCTCGGGTCTGGGCTGGTGATCTGCAGTGACGACATGGGTCTTTTTCAGGACACCTCTTTACCATGGGGCTGTTGGTAATGTAATGGTTAGGGAGTTGAGGCCATGATCGGAGGGGTTGCAGGTTCAAGCGGTAAAGGTACCGCTAAGGTACTCGTAACCAAAGTACCATCCCCAAGCATGCTTCCAAAAAAGCTGCCCACTGCTCCTTCACGCATGGGTCAAAAGCAGAGGTCACATTTTGCTGAGGTGTGCTGGGGTGTGTTCATAATGACACTCACTTACTCACTTCAGGTTACAGCTGCTTACTGAACTTAAAGCCCAAAATCAGGTTTTTTAAGATTCTGTAAAGTTGGAGATTTGAAAGTGAGTGATTATTTGTCATTATGAACACACCACAACAAAGTGTGACCTCTGCATTTGATCCATCCATGAAGTGCTGACATGGGCTGCCTGGGGAGCAGTGCTTGGGTGCGGTACCTTGCTCATCTTGCTTTACCGGTCTGGGATTCGAACTGGCAGCCTTCTGATCACAGGGCGAACACCCAACCGTTACGCCACCAACTGCCCCTGATTTAGTTGATTATTCATTTTTCAGAGTAAAATAAAAACCTAAATCCAGAAAACATTTAAATATATATTTAAAAGCATGTTTTAGGATTTGGTTTTAATTAAAAAAATAAACAAGCAAATGATGGATTTGAGTAGTTTTGTTTGCTCAGGCAGTTCCATATTTGATTTTTATAATAACTGAGTTTTGGGAATACAAGACCTAATGGGATATTTGTTTTTGCTTTCTGCTCACAGAAAAGAAGATTCAGAAGCTGGACACAGACGATTTGGATGAAATTGAGAAAATCGCCAACTGAGTCCCTCTCTCTCTCTCTCTCGCTCTCATTATGAACTGTGTGTTCTTAATCTCTAGGCTTCAAGGCTACATCATGGACATTTGCAGAGAACATGGGAATGTTATTATTTTGGAATTTTAACGTTTTAAATATGATTCACTCTTTGTAGTTCTTAATAAAACCCGATTGTGAAGTTTCAGCCACTAGTGGACTATATGCTTCCACGTAGAGGGCATGGCTTTGACCTCTGCATTTGCTTTTGTTTTTTTTAAATCCACCCTCCTCTTTTCTTTTTACAGCATCTGATAAATTTAATTTAAGAAAACATTGGGTGTCCTCAAGCAAAAAAGGACTTATTTGCCTTTACTCTCTTCTGCTCTGGCAATCTGATCTTGGACATTGGAGAAAGTGTTATGCATTTTTATTATTGGTGGCAAGGGCCATCTCCGCAGTGTTCACTGTTTAACGGCTTGCAACACAAAGTGCATTTTTGTATTTAGGCTGTGCTTATATATATATTTGGGAGATCTGGATGCTAATATTTGGAACCAAGAACCCCTCTTGGTGAGGGAAGGAGGTACCGATTTATCTTTATCTGTTTGAGAAGACTACTGTTGTAGTTTAATTATGGAAACGTTGTATACAGCGATTATATTGTGTAGTTCATACCTCAATTAAATGGCGTGGACGGAGGCGCCGGCTCTCATTGGCTTTTCACTCCTAAAACTGGAGTTGCCAAAGTAAACTGTGTTTAAAAGCTTAAGAGCCAAAGATCTGTGCATGTACTGTTTCTCCAGTACATCTAATTCAATTTGGTGTTGAAATGGTATATTCAAATGATTGTATATTTTGTTGGCAATATCAGATTTTAAATTAAGAAATACAAAGAGTGAAGGTTATATCTGAAGGTGCAGTTTGAAACGCAAATTAAAGGGTAAGAATATTAAAGGTCTCTCAGTTAGTAAAGGGTCATCGTCAAGCTGCGGCGACATGCTGTACGGCTCATAAAAAGGAGCTACGGTGGCCTTGAAAGGTTGTTTTAAAAATGAAATTACAGGCTGAAGTGTGTTTAGAGCTGTGCATGCGTCTTCACCTGATAGCATCAGGGTCGGCATTAGAGAGAATTCATTTGAAGTGTTTTACTTCTGGCAACACCAAATAGTGTTTATTTCCAATAAGTGATGCACTAAAACACTGATTTTAAAGAAACATCATACATCAATAATTCTGTTTTTTATGTTGCATCAACACCTCAAAATACCTTTACATGTTCAAACATTCCTTTGGAACCAACACTTAGTTGCAACTGTTAGTTGTACTGGAGTTTTTGAGGCATATAGTTTTAATGTCCTCCTTGATCATATTCATGTGTTTACAACGAGCTGCTGGCCGACTGCCTGCCGTCAGCATACAAATCTGCTCCAAATTGGAATGACAAAACTCCCAAGGTTTCTTGCTTTTCAACATCAAACAGTACAATTAGATTTTAGTGCTTGTCTGGTTGTAGCCAAGTATGCATTTTATTTTTTTTATGCATTGGAGTTAGAATTTTACTTCTTTCATTTACAGTGTTTTTATTTGTTGCATATGGATGCACCTCTGTCTGTTTTTGTTGAAAAGAAATTTGGAATTTATTTTCTAACACCTTGCTCATTTTATCTGGAACTGAACTGATCAATAAGCACCGGTTTTGTGGACTTGAGACCTTTTTGGGCTTTTTGAAAACATTGTGGAATGCAGTTTAGGTTTGAGGACAGGGCTGCATGATACAACGTGGAGTAAATATCAAACGTTACATATGGTGATATTATTTGGAACGTTAAAACGTCTCAACATCTGAGCCATGATTTGAAGACTGACAATTATATTTTCAAGTTGTTTTTAACAACAAATTAGCCGCAAAGGCCTGCAGTTATCAATTTTGCAGGATCAATCAATGATACAAACGATGTGTCACGCAGCCTTTATTTTTTTAACTTCAAATAACTGGCCCTTAATGTTGAGGTTACATGGTGAAAATGAACTCTGCTGAATGTTAAAAAAATATACATCACTCCAGATAATAATAATAATGTAGGACAGGAAAGCATTTTCTGTCACGTGCTTATTTTGTTTCGGGTGAGAAAGTGGCTGCCTGCTTTTGCTGAATGCACTGTATACAGTATGAGTGATGATTTTGCTTCTCGGTAGCGGTTACACAACAGCAGATTATTTGTGGTGACAGTTTGTATGAATGATGAACGTTACAATAAATCTCAAAATATCTCCAATCAAGTTGTTTATATATTTTGAAAAATTAATAGAAATTATTTATATACTGGTGTGGCAACTAAATGGACACTTACTTTAGAATCTTTGGTTGCGTGTTCAGCTTCCGGTAACATATGGGATCGCTGAAATTTATTAGCGGATGAACATGTGAAAGAAAAATACAGTCATGTAATCCATTATTTTTAACAATGTAACTATTTTGATTAAATCATCTATTTAAACTGTAAAACAATAGTTAACCGTAATTTGTAATCTGCATATATCACGGTACATGTATTCCGTTACTCCCCAAGACTGTATATATGGACACATACAATGTCTTGGTGTAAGTGACATTTATTGAGAAAATCTTTTTTTGATTTTTGATGAAAAGAAATGTAAAAAAAAACATATTAGAGTAGGTATTTCTTTAGGTACGTAGTTTATAGGATCCAACTTCCTACAACGTCTTTTTTTGAGAGCTCTGCTCAGTCCTGCATGTAAGGCTCCAAATCTGTTGAAACAAAATTTTACATGACTTTAATGACTAAAGTGGAAACATAGGTGGAAAAGGTGACAGTAAATTGAAAATTAATTTAACCCGTCCTTCAGAATAGCAATACAAATCTTGTCAGTGAACTATGAGGGCCAAAACGAAACTAGAGCTGCATTTCTGCAAGAAAATGTCAATGTGACAAATCAGATTCAGTGTGGTGGTCTGCGGTGGCATAAGAACCATGTTCAAAGCTTTTGGGTCCCACATCCCATTTATTCTTAATGGAGCAAAACGAATGGGTTCCTACTGTAAAAATAAACAATAGAAAGAAAAGGATGAAGATGAGTGTGGGTTATGACATAGATATGCGAAGAGGCCCAAGGGCCCTCAAATCACATCTAATTTGGTGGCTTTGTGAAGAATCATGGTTGTGCAGTAAAGTGCTGAAATGTGCATTCCATGTTAGTTTATGGGGAAAGAAATGTCCAGAACTCCATTTTACAAAAAAGCACTTCACACCGCAACAGGAACGAAGCTTCTAGCACAAAAACTGTAGGAGGAGTAGCGGTCAGAAAAATTGTGTTAATTGTAATCGAGGTTCAATTCATGGTGATACTGATTTGAGGTCATATCGCCCAGCCCTAGATGACGGTATTGGCTTTGTAAAAACGTGCGGAGTCTGACCTGACTCGTCGTACTCCACGTGTGTGAGAAACAAGCCACACGCCGGTGCCGCCATGGATTGTGGGTAGGCCAAGGAGTCTCGAGCTTCCAGCAGCTCCCGAATCTGATGGACTGTAATTTTACCCTGGCCAGCTGCAACCAGCGCTCCGGTCATCCTCCGTACCTGAGCCAAGACAAATTACACTAGTGCTTCCATCAAAAAACGTCAAGATGTAACTGAACTTAACTTCATGCAATTAATCTGCAGATTAAGTCTGCAGAAGTCACAGGTCACAGAGTTTCCTGTGAATAAATTAAATTAGAAGATATTGGTGAATGAGACCCACTGTTCCTAAAAAAATTACGAGGTTTAAATAGTATAATATAAATTATGCAGCTGTAAAATTTGAAGAAAACCAAATGTTAACATACATGCAATAAAATCTGTTGAAGAGTGCAAGTGAGTGATTATTTGTCATTGTGAACACATCACACCTCAGCACACAGTGCACCACAATGAAATGTGACCTCTGCATTTGACCCATCCGTGAAGGATCAGTGGGCAGCTGCTTGGGGAGCCCTGCTTGCTCATGGGTACCTCAGTGGTACCTGTACCTGTCCCGGCGACCTTCCGATCACAGGGCAAACTCCCTAACTGTTATGCTACCAACTGCCCCCAAATTGGCAGTGCTCTTTATCGTTAGTATTCTGTGCTTACCTAGCAACAAATCTTGAACAAGAAAACACAGTGAAATGCCAGTCTTTGTGAAAACTGTGTACATGGGTTTTGAGAGCAAATATAGTCCAGCCTTCCCAGATTAATTCTGGTCCAGGTTTACCTAAATGCTGCAGCGCCTTACATTAAACACAAGGGGGAGCAACACATGAGCAGCAGTTCACTTACAGCTTGACAGTACTTACTTGTTTGTATAAAAAGGACCTACTTTTAAAGGCGAGCTCCCAAATTTGAACGTCTCTGCGAAAAGAAGGACAAGAAAAATTACACCGTGTTGGCTTGTAAACATAGATCTACTATACAAAAGTCTTGAGACATCCCTCATTTGGTTTCTATTTTGCTTTCAAATAGCCAGTTTTTCAAATACATTCTTGAGAAATAGTATTTATATGTATTTTGCTGTTTTATTTGATTGACTCAATTAAAACCAATTAATTAATGCATAATTACAACTCAACAGTAATTAAGTGCAATATATCACAAATACAGTATAGCATTTTACAGTATATCACTATATATAATCACTACATTTGTCTCATTTTCATAGCAGAACATTAAAAAACGAGGGGTGACTTTTGTAGTGCACTGTTCCCACTGTAACTCGACATTTACCTTACATACACCACATATTCCTGATGCTTTTTGTTTAAAATGATTTTGGGCTGCAAGCTGGTCCGACAAATGTATTGCTTTTGTGGTTTTATTTAACTCGTTTTAAATGATTTTTTTTGCTGGTCTAATGGTCAGATATTTGTGATTTACATCCACTTCAATTCTTCACTCAGAACTACCACCTCTGGGCCCCTGAGCCTTAAACCTTAACCTTAAGTTGCTGCAGAGAGACTGCCCCTTAAATTAGGAAATGGAAGTCATCCTAGATAAGAATTCAGCAAATAAAAATAAATCAGATTTCACAAAAAGTGAAAATATCACGATAATCGGTCAATTCACACAGCAAAAGTGTACACGAATATTCAACGACGTACACAAAACCGCTCACTTTGCTTGATAATGGGGTTAAACAGAAGCAAATCTGTGTATTATGCATCTTTTCATGGACTAAAAACGCTGCCGTAAGCTCACAGACTTAAACCTGCAATTGTTGCACTTATTCGCGGGCAGCTCGCAGGCAACTCGGAACTGGGTC
The DNA here is from genome assembly GCA_032718565.1 of Distichodus sexfasciatus. NCBI lineage: Eukaryota > Metazoa > Chordata > Actinopteri > Characiformes > Distichodontidae > Distichodus > Distichodus sexfasciatus. The sequence continues at coordinate 436,326 of JAVGVS010000179.1, forward strand.
AAATGCAAATAAAGACGTGGAGAGCGAGGATGTTCCACGGCTATTCATTTTGTATTCTTGCTCCCATTCGGAAAGAATAATATACACATCAGGATCACACAAAAAACACGCAGGAGAGCCTGTGCGTGCATATGTAAATATATGGCGGGTATCCACGAGTCCACGCCTTATTTATTCATTCCTTTTGGTTTTTTAAATGTATTTATTTAAAACCAAAACCTTAATACACATATTTATTTGAGTAATACTTCGGATTACTGCGTCTTTTCCAAAGTTACATCACTCATTCTAAAATAATAGAGAAAAGAAAGAACGAAATTCTATTAATGTTGTTTATTCAGACTTGCGCGGTTTTAAAACAAGCGCGCAAAAGTGTAAATAACCAATAACAAGCATAATATATCATTAATACATTAAAAAAAAACCTAATATAAATATACTTCATTACTGAATTATTTGTATTTTTATATGACGGTGCTATTAAAGACATGTTGGAATATTTTATAGAGAGACTAGGTCGCCTTTTTAGTTCTTTTTTAGGCGATTTATTCCAGTTATGTCGTTTTTCTACAATTAATAAGGTTTCCGATTTCGGATCCGTTTTCCAATTTCAAGTTTTGCGTGGGGTTTTCTTGTAGGTTTTTGGAAACGAATATCGAACAAATATGTTTTGATATACTGTATTTTTCAATGATTCAACCCGGGGTGCTTTCCCCAAAAGTATAGTTGCTAAGGTATTGCTAACTATGTTAGCAACATGATGTTAGCCGCTAATGAACACTATGCTAGTTGCTACTGTAGTTAGTTGATAACGTAGTTAGCAACTATGCTTTTGGGAACGCACCCCTGGTTAGTAAACAAAAATAATCTTCTTCAACACTGCAACCACATCACTCATACCGGACGGATCTGTTGGACAGATAAACATATTTATAAAGCTCCGACTTAATATCCCGAGAGTCAGGAGTTGCAAGCTGAACACATGGATAATAAATGTGCAATTAAACTCAAACGAGCATCGCAGTGTCTTGAGCTCAGTGGCTGAGACGCTATTGATTTTCACACATGCTGCCTGCGTACCGGGCGGTCCTGTAAAATCACTTAATGTTCTGTGTAATTCTGAGGCGATTTAATGGAAGCTGCGCGTTTTCAATTATTTAGCGGGAGAAGTGGCTGCAGTTTATCTGTTGCTCGGTGTAGCAAACATTAAAATATGCATGCAAGCTTAGAGACCTGAATAGTCTATACGACGGAGTCTTACAGTACAAAAGCTTGATAAAGTGGCTTTGAAAAGAGGGATGAAGGATGGCAAAGGGAAAGCGTGATGGTCACGCATATTTTCTGACCACTAATAACCGAGAAGGACTACACACTGTAATAATATATCGATCTACATTGATACATCCCTTCATAGGTCCAAAATGAAAATATCACTATGAGGAGGAAAAGTTGGAACATTTCAGTATATTTCATGTAACTAAAAAAAATAAATAAAGACATGTAATGTCTGTTTAGTACCTTTAAGATCTTTTATAACCTAACAGGGCCTCTGTGATGAGAAAAGTCAGAGCATTTTTATAATATTTTATGTCTTTAAAAAACATTTAATATACGTAATTTATTTTATAGTTTAGGAAGCCTACGGGGTACTGGAAGGTCGTATCATCGCCAATACATGCATAGTATAAGGTCACCACACCATACATACTGTAATGTCCTTCACCAAGTTGGCAGTGAGACGTCAGCTGGTTTCGTCACAACTTTTATTAATCATGGTAACATGGGATACTTCTCAGGAATAAATGGTTTGATATGAATGGAAGAGATTGTGTTAAATATATCAAAAATATTGAACACTGTCTCCTGAATTGAATTGAAACAATATTATGAAAATTGGCAGAAATATTAAGAAATTGGCAGAAACTGACAATTGTCAACTGAGCTGATATTGTATTGCGATGACACTTTTCACCTCAAAGTGAAGGATTTATGGTTGTAAAACCTTTTAGTTACAATGTCCAACAATTCTCTAAATTAAAAAGCACTAGATAAGATTTTATGATTGAGGGGTACTGAGTAGTTGTGTGTGTGTGTGTGTGTGTGTGTGTGGTTGCTGCGAGCCGAACGTCCCATGCCGAGTATGACATTAGCGATAAGTAAAGCAGATGGTCCCAGCGTCCTCCTACTACTCCTGCTCTCTCCCGTGGAGCGCTTCATGTGAACAAGCCCTCGAATGACCTGCCAAAAGGCTTTCCCACGTGGCCCAGTATGAAACATAAGCCTCAGTGACTTCCTGTGGACATCTGAGACGGTTTAACCCATTTAACCCTTTTTTATGCATTGCCCTTTATGCCTCCACTCAAGCGGACAGCGATGTGCAATCGAATATGGTCTATCTGGACTACATCTGAAGTCAGCTTGATTTTTTTAAATTCTGAGCATGAAAATCCATGCATGAAAGAGTTAAACTGATGAACGATTCAATGTCTGCTAATACTGTATTACAAAGTCTATTATGATACGATTTTGTTTCAGTTCAGTTCAGGAGCCGGTGATCGATATAAGACAGTATTATATGCTGATTTCACACAATCACTTCTGTTTATAAATGACAAAAAGCAAATATCATTAGACATTTTAATTCCTGATCTCAACCAGCCATTTAAATGACAGATTACTTTAAAAGTGCAAGGTGATGACCTTTCGTCCACCAGAACAGAAGATGCATCCCTCCAAAAAACAATCCTTACACTCCTGAAATATTGATGAATGTGGTAAAAGACTTCACGTGGAAGAGCAGAATGGCAGAGGGATTCCCCTTCACTCTGTCCAATCGGATTCGAGCCCAAACCGAGCTCAGCATCCGGCTCCTGTTGCCTAGCAACGGCCTTCACATACGCCCTCATATCTCTGGGTGCAGAAGATCTTCCGTCTCCCGAAATGTCACCGCATGCAAACAAGAATATTTTTCTCCTCAACTCAAGGCTGTATGGGTTCGTGCCAAAAACAACAGTAACGACTCCCTTAAAAGTGAGACACAACAACTCTTCGGATGATTACATGTTTTTTTTCAGTGCGTCACCACAAGATTTCGACAGTGTTGGTCGTGACATGACATCAAATAGACTTTGAGAGAGCGACAGCCTCCTCCCTCTCCTGCTTCCCTCAGCACATATTGTGGAACATATTTCGGGTCTTAACATTTAATGGGCTCAGAGCGTGTTTGGCAGAGAATGTTTGGAATAAACGTGACTGAAGGCCAAAGGCTGCGGCCTTCGCGACTGAAATCGTGGAGCAGACGTCCGTCCAACCACTCTGAACATGAGGTCATGGCTAATAATCCTGCATCTTAGACAGAGAGAGAGAGATCTCTCAATAAGTGCTAGGCACTGTGTAACTGAATAGCACATTTTAGACTCTGACCTTACATCAAGTCAATCTAATCGACAAACTGAAACCTTCCTGTACATCTTCAAGTACATAGGCGTTAGAGTTAGGCTTAAATCTGACATCCATGCCACTTCGGCCCCGCCCGCTCCGATCCTGCTCGCCGGAGTACTAGCCTGGCTTTGCTGTTCACCATTGTCACCTTTCGGGCTTACGACTGTCACCTGCTTTTAGTTAAGTTGCCCCGTTCAGTTCCACGTTACGTAATGGAACTACCAACTGCCTCAGAAACCTGTTCGTCTGTGTTCCAAGCTGAAAGTGACTGTTGATATCATGAGACTATTTGCCATGGCCATGTGACCTGTACATTATATTATGAAATCTGAATATGTTTACACCCGTGCTGCCCTCCCGAGTCCTCCCTCGTACTTGTGGAAGTGTCGCTGACTGAAGGAGGGGCCCGAATCCACCTGCAACAGCTCCAGGGTCTTCACTGGGTTCTTGAAGGGCGCCTCGGAGCTCAGGGCTCGGAAGGTGCTGAAATCGTGAGTTCCAGTCAGAACCGCCGCCGCCTCACGCATCGCCCCCACGTCAAGCTCCCTGCTCGGAAGAACAGTTCACAGTGAGAGGATTGAGACCAGACTGGACACTGATGACTTTTACACACTTTAGTATCAAGGCTACATCATTCAGTTAAACTCCAAGAATGACTGGCTCTTTGGAAGCAAATGATTAAGAAATGAAGGGTGACTAAAGACGTTTACACAGGACTGTATGTTACATTGAGACTTTAGTCATTGTGAATTGAGGCATCAAGTGTGATTTCAGCGAGTGATTGTCATTGCGAACGCACCACAGCACGACATATCACTGAGTGCACCACAACAAAATGTGAACTCTGCATTTAACCCATCCGTGAAGGAGCGGGGTCCAAGATGGCACCTTACTCATGAGTACCTCAGTGGTACCTTTACAGGTTCGGGACTTGAACCGACAACCTTCTGATCATGGGTTCAAAAACCCACACATTATATGGGTCTGATACCTTCAAAAGAGGAACAGCAGGGCGTTAAGGGTTAATAAGTCAAATCAGGTCAAAAAGTCTAAACAAAGGGGGGCTCTCAGAATCTTATCTAGACCATGCAAGATTATGAATGAAAAATGTGTGTATGTGTGAGACAGTGTGTGTTTGGGGGGAGTAAGAACAAAAGAGAGAGAGAGAGAGATTGAGAGAGAGCGAGTCGTGTGGGTGGATCCTATGCGTCACTATAAGCCTGCAGCTTATCTTGGCCTACTTTCGTCCAAAAAAGTGAAAGAGAGTGGAAAAAAAAACAGCATTAAATGTTCACGCATCACCCGCGGAGACGAGGCATCGTGCTACGCTCCCCCCCACCAGCCCCCAATCAAACTCCAAAGGCGCATCCTCGTCCGCATCCTCCCTGCCTCTTGTTTGTCAGAGCTTGCTTCCATAACCCAAATCTTTTTGGTTGCCCCCTAATTCGCCAACGCTTCTGCCTCTTCATAATTCATGCATCGTCCACTCTGATGCTAAAGCATCTACAGGGTCCGAGACATGAAAGGCCAAATCCAGATCTTAAGCCTGTGAGGCACAATTGATCTTGTCATATATACATATTTGAAATATCAGGCAGTTACTACCGTTTCTTATATTAATATCATCTAAATAAATAAATAAATAAATAAATAAAATGTTCCTTTAGTTTGTTTGGTTTTTGACACTATGTAAAATATAAAAGATATTCTACATAACTCAAATAATATTGCTTTAATTAAATAATAATTAATAGATCAATTATATTTTATATTAAAGAAAAATATATTTAAAACGTAAAAAACAATCTACATTTATAACAAAAATAATATTTTAGTTAACAATAATGAATAGATAAATTATATTCTATAAAACGTGTATATACAGTTTATAAACGTAATGTTCAGGAAAATCTTTGTATTAATTTCTCAACCTTCACCACATATTTTACTTGTATAAGTACCGGGTTTGTGACCAACAGGAGAACCTTGCATCTTGAAATTGGAATCTTTATTTACACTTTCATTTACTAAATTATTTGGTATTTTAACAGTACTGAAAAAAACCCAACATGCTTCTTTATGTGTTGTTAAACCACTGACACAGTAACAGACTTGACTGAATTAGCTTTAGGGTACAATCCATGTGCTCTGTTCGTGTGTGTGTGTGTGTGTGTGTGTGTACTGAGGGAGTAGAACTCACGTGTTGTGTAACGCCCAGCACAGATCTTTCTCTGTAACGGGCAGCTCGGTGTAGTGCTGGAGCCCCGTGGCCAGCCGATAGACGTAGGTTCTGGATAAGGCTCGGTATCGAGCGTGGAAGCTGCTCGGCACACGATACGCTCTGGTGATCCTGTTTTTAAATAAATCCATGCAGAAAACAGAAGACTTATTCACATTGTACAGTACTAAACTGCATTAACTGCGTCCCTAGATTCTCCCAGAAACTCTCCTTTGTTTCTCAAGAAGACAAGAGAGATGTTCTTGAGATATTAACGAATTTATGTTTCCTGGAATGCTGACAACACGTAAACACTACTAGATATATATTAAGGTAGCATATGACGTATATCCGAACGATACAGGACTTGTAAGGCTGATATCGATTTCGAATTTTGAGGAATTAAAAAATATGATAATGATATACATTGGCCAAAATATATTATAATATATTATATTTCCCCCAGACACATATAAGAAACATTTGTCTGCAAGACGTGACACCCAGCATAACAAACTGTACTTTGTTATAAACAGCAGTTTGAACTGCACAATAAAAATAGATATTTGATAAGTTCTAATAAATTATGAAATAGACTTAACAAATGAACTATAAATTCTTCCATTTCAACATTTCTCGGCCGTATGTAATTAGCTTATCTCAGGTAAAATCACCCGAGTTTATCAACAAAAATGTTGATGAATTTATAGCTGGACGGCACGGTGGCGCACTGGTTAACTCCGCCGCCTTACAGCCAGAAAGTCCAGGGTTTGATTCCGCAGAGCCTTTCTGCAAATTTAAACTTTTTTGTGTCAATTTCAAACAATCAATGATCCGTGCAATTATATTGAAAACATATGTTTTTATGTAAAATCTGAACAAACTGCCATACGCTAATATGTGAATATAATTATATAATGATCCAACATACTGAAATTACTGCTACAAACTCAATTAAAATCTCATAAGAACGCTTTGGACATCATTGTGCCCAGTTCTCCGGACATCATATAAAGTGTTTTCTGCATGTCGTCACCATCGCCGCTGGTGCTCTTCATCTTAATCACATTTCCACGCTGACCAAACGGTTGGACGTCCAGTTCTAAAGCCTCCTGGGCCTTATACACACACAATAGCTTTCACTCCACATCAAACATTTATACACAATCCCATGAGGCCTCCGGAAAAGTACCCGTCTATCACCATGGTACCAGACCTCCCGCCACGGGATCCCCTTTATGAGAGGGGTGTAAAGGGGGGCAACAGCGTGATGGTTGACGTTTTTCCCCTCTGTGGGGTTTCCATTTGAAGCAATGAGAATTTGAATGTGGTGACGCTAATTGAGGGCATGTTAAAAAACCTCTAGAAGGCTTGTTGACACAGCGTCCACCTACCTGACAGTTGTGGAGTGTACTCAGTCTACTCAAAAAGCTGTCTGACTCAACTCTCAGGCGGATATACATGTGGTATAAACTGGAAATCGAGTGAAGCTGGATCGTGGAACATGGTTTTAAGTTGCACAAGCCAATTTAAATAAACAATTATGGATTAGCAGCTTAAATTTGTTAATTAGTTGACAAACAAACTCCTACACTCTTTTAGTATGAGCTGAACTGGGCTCAGGGCGGCATGGTGGCGTGGTGGTTAGCGACGCTGCCTCACAGCGAGAAGGTCCTGGGCTCAATCCCCAGGTCGGCCGTTGGGCCTTTCTGTGTGGAGTTTGCGTGCTCTGTCCGTGTTCGCGTGGGTTTTCTCTGGGTGCTCCTGTTTCCTCCCACAGTCCAAAGGCCTGCACTATAGGTTGACTGGTGAATCTAAATTGTGTGGCTAATTGGTGTGACTGAGTGTTTGTGCCCTGCGGTGTGTTGCCCAGGGTTGGTCTCCGCCTCGAGCCCGTAGTCCCGGGATAGGCTACGTGAAGGAGCAGTGGACAGCTAGCAAGGGCAGCGCCTGGGGAGTAGTGCTTGGGGAGCAGTGCCTCATGAGTACCTCAGTGATACCTTTACCGGTCCTTGGATTCACATCGGCGACCTTCCGATCATGGGGCAAACGTCCTAACTGTTACACTACCAACTGCCCACTGTGTATCGTGTGGTGCTGATTTTTTAAAGGCCGAGCTATTATGTATGGCCAGAGCTCATGGTCAAAAAAATCTTCAGAATGCATTAGCTGAACAGTCATTTAGAACTTGGGAGGCTAAACTATACAATACATTAAAATAGTCTGGAATATGTTCAGCTCTCAATAGACACTGAAGTTCTCAGACAATTCTGTTCTAAAGCTCAATGACGCCACTGCCATTCAGTCCAATGAATAATCAACACTGTTTGCACCAATTTCATCATGCTTTAGTCCACAAGAATGAGCAAATGAACGCCGGTTACTAAGGGTGCAGAAATGTGACCCTCCACGGCAAAACCAGTCGCTTGTCACAACGGAGGTTTCCGAGAAAAGCGAGCGTTTATGTTGCGTGGGGTAAAATTTTTGTTTTTCGTGTTTTGAAACAGTGGAAGGTCTATACTGTACTGTTGTGAATCAATTTCGCTGAAAAACTTACCCTTTCCATCCTAAAAACGTGACTTTCTTGAGGTGAGGAATTCAATTCCAGCAGAATGTTAAAAGTTTCTGTTTTGACCGCTCTACTTCAATATTTACGGTAAATCCACTGGTTGACTAGCGTGAAGATATTTCTCCGGAATCCATCTTCGTCTCCCGAGTTCAGTTAACCTAACGCAGGTAGGCTATCCGTGTGGCTGTGAATGCAGCGTAGGCTACCGTAAATGCAAACGTAGTCGCGACCACAATTTAGAAAATTTGCGACAAGCGATTGGTTTTGCCGTGGAGGGTCACAAATATATCGTTTCAGCATCATCACATCGTCATCGATGTGTACAAATAGGGAAATTTGCTCTCATTTTCCATGGCGTGTCTACAAGAGTAACCTGTTTTTAAATAAGGTACTTCATTCCCATACAATGGGGCAAATTTAAAGCTCTATTTATTTGAGAGTAAAAGCTAATTTTAAGCTTCTAGAACGATTTGTTCTCTTTAAATAGATCAAATCATTTGTTTAAAAAAATCCTGTATTTTTAATGTAGTATTATATATATTGGGATACGGTGCTTTTGGCAAATGTCATGTTTAATCATCTGAGGTACTTTTGTTCAAGAAATGAACATTATTTATGTTAAATCTTAGCTCATTCCGTGCATCTACAAATTCCCCTAAAACGACGTTACCCTGAGGCAGGCTATTACATTTTTTGGGTGTAAAAAGAATTCTCCCCTTCAAGGTTCTGACGTCAGGATGACCACGTGGAGAGTCGCTTTTGGCCACTAATGAAATGTGTCAAAATGCTGCTTTACCCCTCTCCAGCTAGTAAGAGTCATTGTAAATGAAATCATTGACTAATGGGAATGTTGAATAAAGCATTAGAAGAGTTGATAAGTTTAGCCAGGAAAAGTAACTTTCTTCAGAATGCAGCAGTGGAACTAAAGTTGGGGACAAAAAATATGCAGAAGACTGAAGCATGGATCTGTATACATGAGTAAAAAGTGTGTATCTTGGAAATGATGGATTTAGACTATATGGGTGGTCTGCTTATCAGTAGAGGCACCAAACACTGCTGGAAATTCAATAAAACTGATGCACATCACCAGCGACGAACTGCGGAATTAGCAATTGTGCATCGCTAGAAGTAAGTGGGTTACTTTCCCGTGAGATGAGGATCTTTGTGATGCTTGATAGCGGCAGAAATTGGGTGTGAGATCAATGCTCACACATTTGGATCACTGGTCTAAATCTAGAAACATTTATTTCTTTATCACTGCCTTACATGAAAACAACACAATATAGCAAAAGCCAAAAAATATTTATTTTCAGCAAAAAACAAACACTTCTGTGATTTCTTATACAATATTAATCGTGATATATTCTCTCTTTCTGGGAGAGAACGACATTTCCCACAATTCCCTGCGCCGCGACTCAGGGCCGCGTCACAATCATGTGATTAAAGCGCGTCCAGAATAATATCCTTGAAGAATCGTTGTCACTTAGAAATGAGTTCATATGCAGGTGAGATTGAGATTGCAATTCTTTAGCGATTTATCGTGCAGCCCTAGTCCAGTGGTATCAAATTTGAGCAAAACAGCAAAAATATTTGCAGCACCACACCCTACATCAGCTGTAAACATGATGTCTGCCAAATAAAGCCAAGCTTTTAGCCAAACCATTAATTGTCAGCTAGACTTTTCAGAGAAACATCCCGTTAGCTGGAATGTCCTTCCGCGCTTGAATAGTTGTTCCAAAGAAGAACCCCAGACAAATTTAATACAAGACAGAAACTTCCCAAAATCTCAAAGTCCAACATAAATACAACCTTCAAAAAACACCGCCTGACAACATACGAATCTATTTTGAGATGCGGCAGAGACAGAAAAAGGATCCAGGTCCAAGAAGGAAGACGGAAAGAGAAAGTGTAACGAACTGTGGAGAAAATTTGACATTAAAAGGGTCTAAATTTAGCTTTCATACATAAAAGAGGCAGAAATCTAATGATCAGTGACACATAAAACGCTCAACTGTCTGCATCTGGAAAGCATTTCAGCTCCCGAATCCTACACTGACCCGATTGTGACTCTACCTAAATTAATTCACCATTAAAAAAGCCCAAGCTTAAACGAGTCACGGATGAAGAGAGACTACCGTGATGTCAGAGGGAAAAGCTGTTGTTCGAAGTTCTGAAGATGCACAGCGCAAAGCGAGGGCTCTTTAAAATGACGAAATTATTTCGGAACACTTCTCATGCCACTCTGAAAATCTTTCACGGCGTTGAATATAAAAGAATGTGTTTTTTTCACAGCTCACAGCCAAGACGGAAAATCGCTCTTGAGGTCAAAACCAGAGTTTAACAATGTTATCTTTTCGTGGCAGGACGATTACATCCACAGTATGAACGTAAATGAGCAATGCATTGGAGTTTCTTAATCTCATAAGGTCAGCAGACGGCATTTTGCACACATTTTTGGGGCAAAAAAAAAGGATTTGGGTTCCAACGACCTTACCCTAACCCAAAGCCTTTACTCTTAAACATGGCTATGGTTACAACTTACAATTTTAATTTGATCTGGCATCTTCAAACTTTCATTCAAATAACTTGTTTTAAAACCGAAGTGTTGCCAAACATCGGCCTTTAGGCCAGACGGTGATTTGAGCGGAGCAGCTTCGGCCGTGGCTCTATTTGGTTTCGGTTTCGCCAGTCTCACGTTTTTATAGCTCTCCTTGCGCGGTCGCGAGAAGTAGTGCATAGCCGCAGGAAAAGATCGATCCGCAAATTTTTGAGTCGATATCGTATTTTTCAAACGAGAATCGATATTGATCGGTGAATTGATTTTTTGAACCCAGCCCCAGTTGAAAACATATATATGTACGTCAACTATAAACCCTAACCACCCGAGTGTGGCACAAGTCAACCCTAGAGTAATTGAAAATGAAGAAATACTGAAGTTTTTGGTCATTTTTGAACCAATTTGGCCTATAAAATGAGCTGCTTTTGGCCTTTCTGGAAGAGAAAGGCTAACTACATTTCCCAAGTACCCAAAAAATCTACTTAATTACAATAACGTGAGTATTTGTAATTCGTTACTTCCACCCCTGCAGAATACTACACAGGTAAACTGCCAAAATGGTAACATACCATTGTAACATTTATGGTAGAGTTACAAAGGCCTTGGTTACTTTACTTTACCTTTTCCAAATCTAACGTCTGTGTGACAGACAAGGGAGCTTACATCCCACTGCTTGTATTTCTATTTGAAAACAATATGAAGTAATGCATAAAAAAATGATGGGCTGCATCGCGATGCATCGAGATATCGAATCGAATCGAAGACCTGATAATCGTAATCGAATCGAATCGTGAGTCTTTACGATTAATTAACCGTGCCGTTTTAGATCGCGGTCAATCGTGAAACCGGTTAATCGTGACATCCCTAATTGCACATGGGGGCTGTAAGTCGTATTGGGTAAATAAGGGCAGAAAAAATGTGAGTTTATTGTGCTTCAATGTAATTGTGTTCACATAGTATTGCATAACAACTACGTCCATGTTTTACAAATATTTGATTTATATTACTAAAAGAAAACCCAAAAGTTCCACTGTCGCTTACCTAATAGGCTCCGGTTTCAAAAAGTGATTTAAGGCTCGGACCAGGACTTGTTCGGTGAAGGGAGGCTTATCTCCCCGCCGCTGGATGTCTAGATGTGCAGAATTACAGAGGGCGTGCACGCCGGTGTCTGTCCGACTCGAGATGGACAGCGATACGTCATTGACGGGCTTCAGCTTCCGCACTGCCTCCTAAAAAAAGAGCAAAGGAGAGTGAAATGTGACACAAGGTTCAGAATAAACCGTTAAACATATCTCTCACCTGGGGCCTCTAATGGGTCCCCTGTGTGCTGTGATCTATAAGGAATATCCGTTTAACGGATTGCAAGTGAGCTATAAGAGAAGAGGACAGTTTGGGAGAATCTCAGGAGAGCATCAAAGCCTCGAAAATGGCACTGAACATATTTGACAAAAAGGTTGGCTGTTGTGAGAACTCGCCTGCAATTCAACTTTCAAAACCACTTTTAAAAGCAAACTTTAACACTGCGACATCGGTGCAAATCTGAAGCACACGCAGATTTTGGTTCCTAGATTTTTTGGACAACTCTTTAGTCGGACACCATTGTGTACTCTTTCTGTGCTGTTGAATTCAAAAATATTACAAGGCATTGAAGCTTCACTATTAAGAATGCATTAAAAGTAATTAGTGACAGATTAATCCAACATTAACTAGCCAATGGGACAAACATATGGTGAAGTCACTCATCATCTTAAAGACTCAACATGTGCACATCATATGAGAGCTAATTAGATGTAGGAATCACATCAATAAAACTGCTGTCCTTACATCCAAACAGATGTGTGCTCTTCTGATTTAAAGATATACGCAGGTTTAGCAGCTCCATATCCGATCTCTCCTTTTGTTTCCCTCGTATCTCCAAATGAGCAGAAATTTGGCTTTTGGCATTTGACACACATACAGCAGACGTCTGTAAACTGCTGAGCTAGAAAAGTGTAGACAGGAAAAGCGGTACTGGGACCTCATTCTCTGCTTTTCTCATCAATTTTCCCTCCCTTAACAGCCCAAGAATTCAGTCATCACACAAGATTTACGTTGGCCGATCTTCCACGTTTTGGTATGAGTGACATTTTGCGTCCATATGGTAGCTAACCAGACTGTTTGGCACAGAAATAGTGTAATGCCTTTCCTCTTAATACTTCAAACCATTTGATGTTGGATTGGCGTCTCCTCTTTGAGGTGGTCAAGCCATTTCTGACATTTCTGTCCCAGCAGCTTAACACGTTTGGCCAAGTCCTGTCTCCGTGTCTCACGCAAAACTCGTGGACAATCCAAGAAACCACATCAAGAAATCGGAGAGCCTTTGCCAACAGGAAAACTGTTGCATATGCAAGTAACCATCAGAGTGTTTCTCATTCCAAAGGGATTGTGCATTTGCACATAATGGCACTTGGGAGAGGAGGCTGCCTCTGTTGTAAGCTGGTTGGTTATTCTGGATGGAGAAAGACGGAATGAAAACTGTATAAAACGACCGCATCCGATGGTTTGGGTCCAACGTATAACTACAAGCATGTGAAGAGCAGATTTTCCTTGTGAAAGAGTATTGTACATGGGGATACATTTATAACACAAATTTAATTTATGCCTCTTTGTGCAAAACATTAGAATTTTGAATTTTCTTTAGTTCTAAGATTGTATAAAGCTATACTAAGTTAAATGTCTAAACGTTCTTAAGAACAAATTTCAGAAAAATCTTAAGAAAATATTGGCGAATGAAGCTGGTTCATGGAGGTCAAGCTGGTTTGCCACAAAAACTTCAGGTGTCAGAAATAGGTCTGTATAAACCAGTTTAAATTGCTAAAAGCAGCATATTAGTCAAAGCTGCAATGTTTGCACTTTGTCATTAGAATTCCAATAGTTTCTTGTAACTTTGAGTCTGACCTCTAAGTGATTCTGCACACCCTCCACAAGCTGATGGGACGGAGTCTTCATCACACCACTGCAGAGGAGGGAAACATGACATTAATACACATATATGTGCATCACACCGGCTTTAACGCACAGTATTTTAGAAATAGGCTCACAGACCTGTACTTGGTTCCGAGGTACTGAAAAAATAGGAGATAGCGTGTGCCGGCTCGTTGCATGATCATTTCGATCTTACCTGCATTTAAAGATTATATTCAGTTCTCTGAAAAAGATCATATTAAATCAATAGAAGCTGCACACTAGCAAAACGAAACTCCAACAAATCCAGAGCTCAAGTCCAACAAAATCAGGTCTGTTTACGCCTACATTAAGCCCGATATTTAAATAAAAAGGTAAGCATGTTATAAACGTAATTTTAACTCCATTCAGAATGAGATCGCTAGGCTAGTTTACAATATACAGTATGCACGTGTACAACTATTCAAACGGCTTGAACTGTTCTCATTTTTGCCTATTCAGAATATTATGCTTCTTCCAGCTAAGGTTTAAAAAATAAGAAAGGGATTTTGTTCCATATACGTTACGATTGCAGTCTATTGTTTGTTTTTACCTAATACATTGCAATTTCTAAAAAAAATGTGGAATATGTTAAGAGAAAACGACTGGCACTTCTAAAGACAGCTTAGCCACAAGCGACTAGACGAGTTGCAAGAGCGTATACTACCATACTACAAAGTGTTTACAATTCAAGCATTTTGATATTTTGATATACTTCATAGTAAGGTAGTACGCGTTCGGCACGACTCCGTACTGGTCCTTCAGCTGGACGTCAAGAAGGGCGGAGCTACAACCAAAGGTGCACACTACTGCACTAAATAGTAAGCGTACTCGCTCAGTTGCCTAAAATGTGAAACGCTGTCGATGAGTTGTCTCGACACACTACATAGTATGGCAGTATGCGGTTTTTGAGCGAGATTTCTATCGTTTTATAATTAGGGAATGCTTAATGATTCCTTCCTAGTTTGATAATTCCTTTATCCAAACCGTCAAAAATAAATATTATTTAAATATTTCTAAACTAGTCTCCTGCGAAGTCCTTATTAGACGTAGACAAGATATAATGTTTTCCCAATGTGTATAATGTACACATTATACGCAGTATAAGTAGATAAGTAAGCTAGAATTTCATTACAAGTCCATGTACCTGTAATTGTTTTATGCAAATTTGCAGCAGTACAGTGTGAAGACACAAACAGTCTATGGCATGTGTACAGATGAAACATGTATATTTTGTGCAGGTAGCAGCGTGTCCGTTATATATAAGTTACTGAAGTAAAGAGAGGCATGTCTACATATAGACTAAAATACAGACTAACTAAAACTCAATCGATCGATCAATCAAAGCTTTATTATAGATTCAGTGTCTCACGCAGAGCAAAGTGCACATACAGAAATGCTACAGACATAAATAACAACAACAATAAACACATTTATGAAAATAATAACTCATGCAATTACAGCATGATGCAAGTGCTCTACTAGAAGAAAACTGGAAGCGTAGATTAAAGAGTAAAGTTAAAGAAAAGTTAAATGATTACAAATTGGACTAGATTAGACCATGATAGATATTTCATAATTAATATATGACACAATTAGAAAGCTAGTGAACGTCAGTAATTTTATGGTCCTGTCGTCTGTACACTGCCGAGCAACCAATTTGACGAACACTTCTGATCCCTAACGTTTGAGCGAACTTTGACGACGCTCCCTTACCTCAGCGCCGCGATAAAACTGACGCGCGTTCAGTCTGCACGCCGTGTCACAGTGTCGCGGGTCAGAGCCGCTCAGCGTTCCACAGCACAGCCGCAAATTCACAGGACAGTCCGAGGGACAATAGGCGATGATTTTTGACTGAAAGTGGATTTTTAATTTAAAAAAAAAACAAAGCAAAAATGACGGTGGATTTTGAGGAATGTATCAAAGATTCACCCCGATTCAGGTAAGAGACCGCGGTATTGGCGCGTGGAAAAAACTGAAGCGCTCTCGCAGCGGCAGCCTGTTGGACGATCTAACCGAAATTTGTTAAGAAACACAGATTTATTTTAAAATCTCTCTGAAAATTGCTCCTGATTTAATTCCTATTACATGATAAGCACCAAGCGAGCCGTGTCATCCAGTTTGTGTCCGTTTTATGGTAGTTAAATCACCGAACGTCACGAGTTTACGTCTTAAAACGAGCGGTGTATCGTCGTTTCCTTAACTCAAGACTCCTTGTTGTTTACATGTAGTAAGTGCTTATGTCTTTAAAATATATTTATGTATTTTTGTGTCATGAAGAAGCCGGCTATACATTTGAGGAGTCGTTTGAGGAAAAGGGTTCAGAGAGCTGCGTGGAGATGAGGTTAATAGTCACAAATATCCCAAATCAAATATATGGAGCGGAATTAAAACGCTATTTAAAGCCTTTCAAATTAGTTTTAACGCGATAAAAAAGTCGTACAGATGTTGAGGCCATGTAGTTTAGCCCTTTTGAGGTGGTACTGTGGAGCTGCAGAGATCACAAGTCCAACCAAACCGTGTTCATGCTGATATTTAGAAATATCATTTAGAATAAATTAGAAAACATTATTATTATCCAGTGTGAGGATCATATAATCTTACTCTATATCTTAGGCCACTATACAAGTGTTAAAAAATTCAAATTGCCATGACTAGTAATTAATCAACTGTAATTAATGAATCATTATAAATTAATTACTGATGCACGTGTAAGTCATGAAAATACATGTTGTTGATTATCATCCTATATGCATGTAATATCGGCAACAGGCGTGAATGATTACATTTTCAAGCTTAATTGTAGTTGCAACAAGTAATTTTCCTCATAATAGAGCCTCAGGTTGCCTGGTTCCAATTATACCTGTTTTCTCTGGTGATTTCTTAATGCCATTATGAAGGTTTTGGGGTGAGATCATTCTCTGCTTCGATCTTAAACTTATAGTTATATTCTTGGTCATATTTAGTATTTCAAGAACAAGGTTGGTCTTTGACATCCTGAATACAAACATGGGAAACTGGCGCTGATGCTGCTTAAATATGTAAATATCACTTAAAATATCTTGCATTTCTTGACTTTTTCTAGCTTTTTTTTTTTTCCCCAAAGTCTTGCGTCTTTTCCACAATGCAAGGAAATGTAGGTCACATGGAGCTGAAACTCTGTGTCTAAACCTGCTGATGCATTTTCCATAAGGCGGGTCAGAGGTTACCATCCATTTTTCAGTATAGATTTCAGCATAGGTCCAGTTTTTTCCACCTAAACTTGCAGAACTTTGGACTCCGTGGTACAACACCTGCAGGTCTTCAGGACGTCAGCCGCTGTCAATTTAGCAAAGAGTGATGTTTGGAGTCCTGACCTCCCTGTCCGGAAGTGGTTTCTCCCAGCCAGAAAAGCCCTTTGAAGGCTGGGCACGGAGGAGTAGGGGGTCATGTAGGTGGGATTCTCCACGGGAAAGCTGGATATTCTGGGCCAAGCTCCAGCACACGCCATTCTCCTGATGCGCAAAGTCTAACACAAACCAGGATGCCGCTAAACGGTTGCTCAGGAATAGGGCTGGTCAGTTACTTGAAAATTAATCAAAAGGGACAGTTATGATTGATGTTAAAATTCTGTTAGTACTTTCCCCAATGTGTGTTCACATACTGTCCACTTAAAAACATACTACTGTGTGTGTCTGCACCTGTGTGTGTTTCCTTCACTTATTTTAAGACCACAAAGATAAAATATCTCAGATTTTATAGTTGAGTATATTTACAGTACAAACCTTGTCTACGAGGCATAAAACAAACAAAAAACCCAAAATAAAATATTTATGCATTAATTGTAGTCAAACTAAAATGGCCAAATAATTGTGATTTGATTGAGGTCATATCACCCAGCCCTACTTCATGAGCTGAAGAAGTAGTCAAGGAAGCAAGCTGTGAAGGGCATGGTTGGGATGCTTCACTGGCGTGAACAGACAAGTCTGAATGTTATGTATTCTAAAGAGTTATGTTCCTTGGTATTAGAGCGATTAGGAATCTCTGGATTTCAAGACCACACGCTTTCTCTCTTCTGTCTGTCTTTTCTTTTTGGCGCCTCTCCTCAGAGTGATGTTTCAAAGGTCAAACATCTCCTCTTGGCAGCAGGTTTACCTGAATGTCTGCTCTTACTCAAGCTCTCAGGAAGCACTGTGGGGACGAATATTCGCTCTGTGCTTCCCCTCTTTTCTGATCCCCCTTTTTCCTGTTACCCCTCCCTGGCTTTCGGACACACTTCTGCCATCTGGATTAGAGTCGCACACGAGTTCACACTCGTGTCACCCGAGACTAACAAGTATTACAATATGAGATTTGCTATACGGAATACGGCAGATTAGGAGGGATTAGCCTGTATTTCTGGCCAAAATGGGAAGATCTTTGGAGTTGGACCACGAGGAAAACTGGTGGCGGAAAACCCAGCACTGTCCTTAAGTCCAGGAGCCCAATGATTTCTTGACCGAAATAATTGGACAGCAAAATCGCCTGGTTTTCACAGAGGTCTTGTCATCTGGAAAGTGCAGTGACCTCTTGTCCGTTGATGGAGCTATCTGAATTGATCTTAATCTTTTGTTACCCATGTACTGTACATGTATTAGGAGGTTAAATCACATGTTTAATCACAATACAATATTGCATTGAATCAGTTGACAACAATTCAATGTCTGCCAATATCAGAGTCGGCTATGATACGATTTTGACTCTGTTTTATCCAAAAATTCTCCTTGTAATTTGTGAGACTTTGCTGTGACACTGGTCTCGCTGTGTCGTTGTGTAATCATGCGGAATTGGGCTATGAGGAGGAAAGAGAGATCTTTAGAATAAATCTTCCCACACACTTCTTGTCACCTGCTGAAGCACTCGAGGCGAATGAACGCCGGCTTGTCTCTGCTTGCAGGCCTGAACCTGTGAGACAAGCTGGGAGCACATAAGCACGTCAGGGCGGAGTGGAGGGATTAAACGACGGATATCGGACAATCAGGAATTTCTGTTGTCCTCATGTTCGAAATATGCTCTTGTGTTATTCATTCATTACACTGAATGTAAATGAATTGGACACTTGGGTTGAGCTTGGGTTGGTCCGGATGGGACGGAAAGCCTGCGTGGAGGTGACATAATGGTTTCTTACAGGTTTAAATCCGTTCTTTTTGTTTCTTGAACCAGAGATCAAGTAGCACTGGTGACGGGAGAGCGATCAATGGGAGATTTTACTGATTAGAATTTCCAGAACATATAGTCGGTCTCAATCAGAAAACCAGTTCACGACTGATAACAAGCCAGTTTCTGGCAGGTGGAAAATTACTCATTCATGAACTGGTGGATCAAAGTTCCTATAAGGAGGCGGCTCATGTCTCAACCAGTTTGTCTCCGTACTGTTACTGACAAAATTTCTTTTACATATCTAGTTATAATCAATTCTTTGTTATTTTTCCTCCAGGTTTGTTTGTTGAATGCTTGTTGTAATTCATGATGCTGTCTAGAGGTTGACCGATATTGTTTTTTCAGGGTTGGTATCGATTATTGCTAGTTATGTAACATGCAAAAAAGAGAGAAAATCTCTGTCTCAGAGCTTCACGCTGCGCTCGTGTGTGAGTGTGGTGTGAGTGAGAAAAAGGCTTCGGCGTTGATTGGCTACTACTCGTGTGACATTTAGCCAATCAAAGACGGTTGTGGGCGGGACATTAAATGAATCAACAAGTCGGCAGTGGAGCCAAAGTAGTGCACCTTGCAATTACTTAATATCGGTGATGATCGAAATTAAACGCAGATACCGATAACGGCAAAATAGCTAATATCGGCCAGACTGATTATCGGTCGACCATTGCTGGTATTGCAAATTGTGATATGATTTTGATGCAGTTTAGTTCAGAAATAATATCGAATGCTGATCGAACAGTATCACTTCTATTCATGTCATGTAAAATACATATTATTTACATCCATGTGCATTAAAGTAGCAAAGGACCACTACAGCATGACATCCTCATTACACTCTCTTTTATACTTGTATTTCTACCTTTTTTCTCCCACACTGACTCACACATGGCCACACTGAACTTTGACCTGCGACAAAGTCAAACAAAAGCAATCAAAACTGTGTTCCGTGGACCTGAAACCTGAGCCCCATCCGCACTTCTTGCATGTGTTACTCTTTTATATGCACTGCGCTGTTCTTCTGGATACAATGTTCACATTTGTCTCGTCCTTCTATTACAAACATCCACTGCAGCTAAAATTAAAACAACATTTTTAGGTTTCTTCGGTCAACAAACGACTTTAAAGCGTGCCTCATCTGTCTCCCCCTCTTTTTTGCTTGGCGCTTTCGCTCCCCGGTTCTGACCATCGTGTGTTTTGTGTTTGGTTGCCGTGGTTACAGGAAACAACCACTTTGCTTCCATTCGGCCGTCCGCAGAAATGAACAGATACGATACGAGGGTCGCAACCCTGGAAGGCAACACGTGTTTCTAATGGCGGTGGTTTCTTAATTGCCGTGCTGGAACATATGTAGGGATTGTACGGTTTATGTTTACCCTGAAATGGGAAGATGCATTAAACACGCTGCTTAATTAACCATTGGAAATATACAGACAAAAAGACAAGCCCAACAAGCCTAACTTAATAACACACACATTCTCCCTATCAGTCCATGTAGTATTAACACAGATTCTATCATTTCGTCAAACAAATGTCTTAACGCTTTAATAATGAGTATTTTTAGCAGCTACATGGATAAACAATATTTTAAATCTCTCATACTGATGGTGATTAAAGTGAGTTATTATTTGTGACCCTCCACGGCAAAACCAGTCACTTGTTGCAACGGAGGTTTCTGAGAAAAATGGCCGTTTATGTTGCGTGGGGTAAAATTGTGGATTTTTTGTTTTTAGTGTTCTGAAACAGTGGAAGGTCTATACTGTACTGTTGGGAATAAATGTGGCTGAAAAACTTACCCTTTCCATCCTAAAAACGTGACTTTCTTGAGGTGAGGAATTCAATTCCAGCAGAATGTTAAAAGTTTCTGTTTTGACCGCTCTACTTCAATATTTACGGTAAATCCACTGGTTGACTGGCGTGAAGATATTTCTCCAGAATCCATCTTCGTCTCCCGAGTTCAGTTAACCTAACGCAGGTAGGCTATCCGTGTGGCCGTGAGTGCAGCGTAGGCTACCGTAAATACAAACGTAGCCGCGACCGCACCAAGCGTCTGTGAGTGCTACGGCGATAGTCAACTTCAAAGGCAGATTCTCCGTTTCTCACTTGGCGTGACAGGAGAAACCCGACTCCTTTGAATGTTGATATCTCAGTCATATGTCGTCCCATTCATTCCATATAGGTATGGTTTTGAAGCTTGATTTATGCCCTTTCATGAAAACATAATAACTCAATTTGGAAAATTTGCGACAAGCGACTGGTTTTGCCGTGGAGGGTCACATTTGTCATTGTGAACACAGCACAGCACACAGTGCACCACAACCAAATGTGACCTCTGCGTTTGACCCATCCATGAAGGAGCAGTGGGCAGCTTTTTTGGCAGCCCCCGGGGAGCAGTGCTTTGGGACGGTACCTTGCTCATGAGTAAACTCGGCTGCAACTGTACCATGATCATGTGGATGTGATCCTCTCCTTGTTTTTGGGTGGTGAGCAAATGCCCAGCTTCTACATGGAGAGAGGGAGAGAGAGATAGAGAGAGGGAGAGGGAGAGAGAGGGAGAGCATGGCATCACCTACTGCAGTAAATTTCTCATCACTGGCAACCATGGCAACAGGCTTTCTGGGTCGGAGGTGGATGTCTGTGTGTGTGTGTGTGTATGTGTGGGTATATGTAAGTGTGTGACGGCTAACGGGTCGCCTACCCGTGCTGATTCATACTCTCTGAGTAACTGAGAAGAAGTAAATGTTTGTGATACTTGTTTACAAGAAACCATTTTAAAACCACGTCTTTCTGGATCCCGGGGCTGAAGGAGTAATCATTTCTCAATCACAATCACAAATGGGGATAAATGCACAAAATGCTGTTGTGGTTAAATCTCTCATGGTTTCTTCTTGTGCTTTTTGTAGGGCTGGGCGATATCAAGATTCAAATCACAATATTTTTGGACTAAATGTATATACTGTATATACAGATATACTGTATGATGATATTTTTTTCCAATCCAGTTTTACGCAATGAAGGTCACATATTTATGTTGTTCTTCGGTTTAAGGATTTAGATGAATGTAAACATAAAACATGTGAAAACCAATGATCTCACTGTATTAGTGAAGGAGTAGGTTCTTTAACTGCTTATGTAAACTTGTTATTTAAAAAATAATGAAAATGTCTCTTAAGTCACAATGATGACTGTGTTTAGAATGTTTACATAATCCACAGAAATTACGCACTACAAAGTATGTTTGGAACTTATTAATTATTTTTCAGATGGTGCATTAAAAATAATGTTCATACCTGGAATTTTTCTATATAAAAAATAAATGTCTAGTTAGTTCAATCTTCATGGTTAGAGATAAGAGGAAATTCAAGGAATTGTCTTTTGAGCTTTATCAGTGTTACCCCTAGGTTTACAGATTTAGGGGGACAGAGGGTAAGGTTAGGGTTAGACGGACACAGACACAAACACTTAAAGGAATCACGGTCTTTTCTATGACAATTATCCACAAAGGGCGCCCCCTAATATAGGGCCCTATGAAATCCGTTTTGTTTTTTCCTAAATTCCGTTTTATTTTTTCCTGAATTCCCTTTTTTTCCATTTTTATTCTTCTGAATTCTGTGTTTTATGTTATAATCATATTTATTCACCTAAAAAGTGTCTAATTATGGAGTGGATGGGGAAAAAAGAACAATGCAATAGAAATGTTTTTAACATTAAATGACCTTTATTCATCTTCGACAAAGTGCTGGGCTTCAACGGAACATTTTCTGCTTTGGTAAAACATTTACCTGTAAACAACAAAAAACCTTCATTTTTTCATGCAAAACGAAACGTTTCTGATGCGAGTTTTTGACTGTAAGTGGTCGTCACGTGTTCTTGCGGGTGCAGTCTATCGTGTGCTGCCAAAACTCACAAAGGAGTTGTTCTCCCGATTCATAAAAATCGTTTGGGTATTGTTCTGCTCTAAACTTAACACTGACACTCGAATTCCCTAATTTTTATTTGAGGACTTTGGTGTTTCGGCGAGTGTTTCATAGCCGACCGTTAACATTTTCTCCTCTGTGTCTGTGCGTTTGTGTGTGTGGAAAGCTGAGTCCCGTACATGTACATCGAGCTGCAGCGGCCAAAATTGATTAGAAACCATGGCTTTGCTTTGCCCACACACCGATATCAGCAAATTATATGACATTACGCGTTTTACTTGTTGAATTCCGCGATTCCGTCCGCGTTTTCATAGGGCCCTACTAATATAATAGTAAGGGAAACACTGGGCTTCATATTGGAACAGGATTACACTGAACATGACATAAATTAGACTTCCAGTCCTATGTGATGTAATATTTTACTCTCTGGAGGCTTGAACGTATGGGTCTTTATGTTGATATGTAATTTGTGTTACAGATAAATCTGTGCAACATTGATTTATTCTTGCAAAAGAGATTTAGGACACAATATAGTGTACATTTGTGTATATGTTTGCATGTGTGTGTATTCTATGAATTTTTAATCTTTTTTTCGCATGCGTCAAATGTTACATAGACTTATGGTAAAATATTTGATGCTCAGTGACCCATAAACTGTATATTAACACACAAACACACACATACTGTAAAATCAATAAGCGGTGGCTCAATCCTTTTGCACAGCACTGGAGGCCAAAAATGAAGTTATTAAGTGTTTTCTTGAAGCTTTTACCTGCAGGTAGTGATTGCACGTTCCCTTGCACGCCTCAAGCTCGCTCTCATGCCACGGGGCAATTCCAAAATCCTCATGCAGTCCATCAGTCATCGCCTGAGCAATCGCGGGCCACTTAAAAGCCCAAAAACGTCCCCAGACAGACTCAACTTGAAACCCCTCAACCTGTAATAGTTTCCCCCACCACCTCCTCCTCCTCCTCCTCCTTATGAAGGCCTGGGTTCCAGCGCTTCCCGCCCCTGCTGTGAACATCGGGGCTCCCGCTTTTATGTCGACATCCTGGCAGCTCCGTTTGACAACTTCAAAAGAAGCATGAGAAATAGAGACGTCGACCCGTTCGCGAGTCGATGCGCTTCGAGACGGCGTGAAATGCGAGCGTTAATTTGATGCTGCCAGGAGTACGTTACATAACAAGGTTTTTTTTTTTTAAAAAGAAAGATGATGGAGGTGGAAGTTAGAACGTAGTTGAGACTGTTAGGTTAGAATACCTAAGATGGGTGATAATCAATTAATGATAGTCATAATAATGTCATTTATGGATGGAACTGAGATGAGTGCCTTGTGGGGGCAGTTGGTAGTGTAACAGTTAGAGAGTTGGCATTGTGGTCGGAAGGTTGCCGGTTCAAGTTTCAGACCGTTAAAGGTACCACTGAGGAACTCACAAGTGTGTTGAACAGTTTGCAATAGGAGTAGAAGTAGGTGCATTGACAAAAGTAACTAAATGATTGGAATAAAAAGTCCCAAAGTAAGTGGAAAAGCTGATTGTAACCCTAGTATTTGGCCATCAGTACACCAGCAGGATGACTGGTTAAGTACAGCAGTGTTAACAAACCAAATGAACATCGATAATGAAGAGGATTACGTCCAGGTTGGGTTTTTGATGGATCATCAATCAGGTATTCATTCCTGTTTCCACATTGAACTGTTGGATTTATCATTAAATGAAAGGGTTTTTTTTAGGGACATGACAGGTTTGTATGGTTTTTCCCAAGGCTGCTGTGCACGATTTTTCACTATTTTTACTATTTATTTGTTTGTGCAAGACACTGATATATCCTCTGATCTCACCTTGTCCATTCATGTTGGGTCTCAAATGTTCTGGATTGTAGAAAAGCTGGGATTTTAAAGCAGGGATTGTAAATTTGGTCTTTTGTTGCTCAGGTCATATGTGACCCTCCACGGCAAAACCAGTTGCTTGTCGCAACGGAGGTTTCCGAGAAAAACGAGCGTTTATGTTGCGTGGGGTAAAATTTTGGATTTTGTGTTTTTAGTGTTTTGAAACAGTGGAAGGTCTATACTGTACTGTTGTGAATAAATTTGGCTGAAAAACTTACCCTTTCCATCCTAAAAACGTGACTTTCTTGAGGTGAGGAATTCAATTCCAGCAGAATGTTAAAAGTTTCTGTTTTGACCGCTCTACTTCAATATTTACGGTAAATCCACTGGTTGACTAGCGTGAAGATATTTCTCCGGAATCCATCTTCGTCTCCCGAGTTCAGTTAACCTAACGCAGGTAGGCTATCCGTGTGGCTGTGAATGCAGCGTAGGCTACCGTAAATGCAAACGTAGCCGCGACCGCACCAAGCGTCTGTGAGTGCTACGGCGATAGTCAACTTCAAAGGCAGATTTCTCCGTTTCTCACTTGGCGTGACAGGAGAAACCCGACTCCTTTGAATGTTGATATCTCAGTCATATGTCGTCCGATTCATTCGATATAGGTATCGTTTTGAAGCTTGATTTATGCCCTTTCATGAAAACATAATAACTCAATTTGGAAAATTTGCGACAAGCGACTGGTTTTGCCGTGGAGGGTTACATATACCGTAGGTTTAGCAATGCAAGTTTTTTTTTCCTTTAAGAGGCTTAGATTGCTCTTATAGATGTCATCTGCTTTCAGTCTTGTTATTTTAGAGATTCCAAACTAGATTGAAGACTAAATACAGTTTCGAAGAATATCGCAAAAAGTTTTGTTAAATAGTGATGTTAAGATCTGTGACATTAGCATTATTATTAAGAAACAGATTTATTCTGGTATACACATCTTTGTATTATAGAAGCTTATCAATTTGTGCACTGACTTGTTGTGTATTGATGTATGAATGTCAAAACCAGTGGCAGCTTCAAGTTTTAAGTCCGGACATAATTATCTTTTTTAAATAACATCACAGGAATGTTGCATTGTGGAGCTTGAATTACAAAGGGAATTGCGTTGTGAGCTAAACACCCTGCTTTCTATCTTGTCTTAGCAACGCGGACTGCAAAATAGTTTAGGAGGCACAAATA
The DNA here is from genome assembly GCA_032718565.1 of Distichodus sexfasciatus. Taxonomy (NCBI): domain Eukaryota; kingdom Metazoa; phylum Chordata; class Actinopteri; order Characiformes; family Distichodontidae; genus Distichodus; species Distichodus sexfasciatus. The sequence continues at coordinate 462,237 of JAVGVS010000179.1, forward strand.
TGTTTGACTTTTGCTAGCGAGACTTGGCGGCTGACGTGTGAGTCACTCACCTGCCGTGTTACACAAATCTCTTGTTCTCAGCCAAACAATACGACCTCTGTGTCGCTTCTCTACCTTCTTAATGGAGCGTTGGGAAACCGGAATAGTGCGCCTCTGAAGTCACCGTCTCGCGTGGAAGAGATAAGCGTCTGATTTTAATCCCTATGCGTCTTCTTGGAGAATGAAAGTGCAGATTGCGTCTGTGTAGGTCGGGCCTCCGTTTGTCCTTTTTTTTTTTTATCACCGTGCCGGAGGCATTAACCACTTGTCAGGTGAATTTGGTGACTCATGATAAAAGCTTCTGTTGAATGAGCTCGTCCGTTCTGTGTCTTATGAGAAGATTGTGCTTAAAAAGGCCCATTGTTGAGTTTAGTCACTGGGTTTGTGCAGCAGTTTGGAAAACAGGGATCAACAAAATTCAAGTTGAGATACAAATATAGTTGGGTACTCAGACAGAATTTGTTTGTCTGATTAAATGACAATTATGTGTTGTTATCCATACCAAACTAGAGGTCGACCGATATTGGTTTTTCAGGGTCGATATCGATAGTGATAATTGTTAGTTAACAGGTCCGATAACCGATATTTGGAACCAGTATCCAAAAATGAGAAAATCTCTGTTAAAAATTTTGAATTTTAGAAACACCAAACTCTTCTCCTTCTCAGAGCTTCAGGCTGCGCTCGTGCACTCGAAGGCTTCAGTGTGGATTGGCTACTACTCATGTGACATATAGCCAATCAGAGACTGTTGTGGACGGAACATTAAATGAAGCAGCGAGTCAAAAGTAAACACCACAGAGAGAAGAGACGGCAGTGGAGCCACAGTAGCGCACCTTGTAATTACTTAATTTCGGTGATGATCAAAATTGAACACAGATACCGATAATCTGCAAAAAAGCTTAATATCAGCCCGCGATAATCGGTCGACCCTTAAGTATGACTTTTATCACATTTTAAAATCCATCAATGATCAAAACTGGGCTGTCATTTGGGTTCTACTTACACCCTCACGTGTCCCTTTACAAAACTTTGTTGCGTTCGTTCAAGAGCCTCCACCACATCCGAAATGTGAATTAAATAAATAAATGTTTCTTATTCATATGTTCCTTAAATGAGGTTGAACTTTGAGATATTTAGATTTGAATATCACAATTATTTCAAAATTGTTTCTCTGTTTATTTCACAAATAAATAGTTGTCATTATTGGCTCCGCACTGATAATTTTGGTAATTTTGCTTCCAAGGATAACAGGTCAGACGTGGTTGGTTGCTGTTTAATGCCGTTGCTATTTTCCCGACCTCTGATTCAGTTATACTCCCTCGGGATAATGGATATATGGAAGATTGCTTCCTGAGATGAGGTCATAGGTCTTGTGTCGATGCGGCATCCAAAAAGTAGGCCACCCGGTCTCTACTGTCATCGGGGAAAATGAAAACGCACATGTTCCTAATGCTTTAAAGGCCTTTTTTATGAGATGCTAATTCCTAGGAGTGGTGTTTATTAGGGATGTAATGGTTTTTCAAGTCCGTGGTTCCATTCATACCTTGTATATTGAGCTGGTTTATACCTCAGATTTCTTTCTCTTTTTTCTAGAGGGTGAATTATAAATTTGAATAACATAACTATGACTATAGGGCTAAAAGATATCACAGTCAGTTTTACTTTTTGCTTTGATTGTGATTAATTAATAGTTATTGAGTTTTGGGGGGGTTTGTCTGTTCTTTTTACCTAAATTCCGTTTTGTTTTTTCCTGAATTCCGTTTTTTCCATTTTTATTCTTCTGAATTCCGTGTTTTATGTTATAATCATATTTATTCACCTAAAAAGTGTCTAATTATGGAGCGGATGGGAAAAAAGAACAATGCAAAAGAAAAAAATTCACATTAAATGACTGTGATTCAGCTTCAACAAAGTGCTGGGGTTCAGCAGAACATTTTCTGCTTTGGTAAAACATTTACCTGTAAACAACAAAAAACATTCATTTTTTCGTGCAAAACGAAACGTTTCTGATGTGAGTTTTTGACTGTCTTACAAAAGAGTTGTTCTCCCGATTCATAAAAATCGTTTGGGTATTGATCTGCTCTAAACTTAGCACGAACACTTGAATTCCGTCATTTTTTTGAGGACTTCAGTGTTTCAGCCTCTTCTCCATAGCTGACCGTTGACGTTTCCCCCTCCATGTCTGTGCGTTTGTGTGTGTGGAAAGCTGAGTCCCGCCTCAACAGGTATAGGGGGCTGCAGCGGGCAAAACTGATTAGAAACCATTGCTTTGCTTTGCCCACGCACCGATATCGGCGAATTATATGACATTCCGCGTTTTACAACGGATTCCATTTTATTTGTTGAATTCCGCGATTCCGTCCGCGTTTTCCGCATCGCGGCAATCATAGGGCCCTACTCATAGTTCACTGATAAGCTTTGTACTGTAAATATGGTCAACTGATGAATGTGAGATTTTTTTAAATTATAAAGTGTGTTTCTTCAAGAGGATTTAAAAAATAAACAAATTAGTTGACGATTATGTCGATTACAGGTTATGAATGTCAGTATTTAATTTTCGAATTAATTCCCCAGCCCTAGTTACACCCCTAGTGTTTTACAAAGGCAGCCTCTTCCTTTACAGCTATGCTGGCTTTGGCTTTGTGCTCCTTCAAGAATGTTGCAGAGATTTGGACCCGTACAGCGTCTTCTGAACGGAACCCGTGTGACTTTTGCCAACTTTGCATTTTTCATGCGAACGTGTCTGTTAGAAGGGGAAAAAGGAGGGGAGGAAGAGGAGGAATGCTTTCGTCGATCACGGTCTCACGGGTTTGCGTGTTTCGTGTCTAAACTGTTTTCGCAAAATGTTTGGCTGAAAGGACAAAGGCCCAGACCGCTCTGGTTGAAATCCACACGGCGATGAGGGCCGCTTTTGGTCACAGGCTGATGATAAAAACACTGAATCATCAGCGCGTGGCAAGCAGCGGCGGGTTTGCGATACTTTCCCTTTTTGACGTGGGTTTGGCAGAGCATCGGATTCTCAAGTATCAACAACCTTTATGACCAACGCTGCAGTTAGACTAGGTTATTTTTATCAGCATTACTTATACTACAAGTGTAGGGCTGGACGATACGACTTCAAATCGATATTCAATAATCTGCTTTTACCTAAGTTTTTTATTTTTAGAATTATCTAGAGCTACTGATTTTGATAACTGGAGGATTTTAAAATATGATAAAGATAAACTGGAGAGGAAAAAATGCATCATTATGGGATTTTTTAAAACGGTTCCAATTTTGATCATTTAAAGATTTTAAAATGCAATAATCAACCAATTTCTTTGTCTTTTCAGAACACAAAACATAAAGATTATCCTACGTAGATTATGTGAGACCTCCTTAAGATAACATGACAGAATCCAGTTTTACAAACCTAAACAACTAAATATATTAAGACTTTGATAAATAATAATATGTATAAAAACACAAAAAAGCCAGCAGTGGATTGCAGTTTGCCCTCTAGAGGACAAACTATGTAATGCAACACTTTTTTGTCACTTTTCATGTTTTGCTTTCCAGTCTTTGTTTATTTTATAGTTGTTATTTATTGGCTGTTAGAAGCACAGACACTGATTTATCTGCGATTAGCTCATATCTGGCACTAGTTCCTCATTTTCTATGGCAGTTTGAAATGTCTGTGATCTTGCGATCCTGCGATCAGCCTTGTATCGTTTTTTTTTTTACATCTTAACATGTGTTATTTGAGTTTCTCTAGACAACTCCATGAATCATGAGGTCCAGCCCAGAATACATGGATGTGCACAGAGCGTTTTGTGACTAATTCTCTAAACCCAGAGTGATGTCCTTCGGCCATCTGGAGCTGTTTGCTCAGCGTGACCGTCTACGAAGCGGCCGCGACTCAAGAGAGTTTACTTTAATCACCGCCACGGCGTAAATCACACAGACAGGCTGAAGATCCCGTGTCCTTTTCCTGTTGGTTTTTTTTTTTTGAAAGCTGTAATGGAATTTTGGCACCCTTTAGCCGTCCACAAAACTCCAAAGTTTTTTTTCAGCATATTTTAAGTTCCACTTCCATAACAATTTCAACCTGCCTTATACAGGAAATTTTTCAGAGTCCAAACCCGAAATAAATGGGTTCGCATGTGGGACGTTCCCGCCGCCGCGCTCTGGGGGCGATCTGACACGTCTCGGTGTGGTCCCGCTTGGAAACATGCGCCTTTTTTGTCACTGCTTTTTGGAAAGATATGAGACGGCAAATAAGGAGAAATAATAAGTAGACACAAATGCGACCACATTTCAAACTCGAGCGTGTTAGTGATTATTTATCATTGTGAACACACTACGGCATAGCGCAGTGCCTTTGTAGGAGCGGTGCTCAGGGAACGGTACTTCAGTGGTACCCTTTCCGGTCTGAAATGTGAACCAATTACTTTCCTATTATGTTTTTTCATGGAACTTCTTGCTCACCCTGACCCAAATAAAGGCCACTTGAATTTCTGTTTAGATGCGGTGCTCACTGACGCAAGATGTTTGGGAATTGGATTGTCCCACATTGTTTCACCGGCAGACAATTTGCCTACTGAGCACATTTTTACAGAGTTACAGACATGCCCTTTTCCAAGCTTTGAATAAGAGGTTGGTGCAGCGGGTGCTTTTGGCACTGGAAGGTTGTCGGTTGAAATCCCTGACCAATCAAGGGGTCACTGAAGTACCTGCAAGCAAAGTACTACCCCCAAGCGGTGCTCTCTGGGTCCTGTCCACATGAGCTGGCTACCGCTAAAGGATGGGCCAGTCATACTGAAATGTTCTGGGATTCGCTGTTATGACCGGAGCAGAGGGTTGCTGGTTCAAATCCCAGACTCGTGAAAAAGGAAATTTGCTTCTGTAATCGGTTCAAATCGTTTCAAAACTCCTAATGGCTGTGGCATTGGTACTGTAAACCCGCAGTGTTGCAGGTTCAAATCCTGGACTGAAGTAGCTGTAAGCAAGGTACCATCTAGGAGTGGACGGTATAAACGGTATAAAAGGTATGTGATATAAATTTGGCCAACGATAGAGATTTTGATCGTACCGCCATACCGCTGAATTTTCCGCTCCTCGCCCGCAAAAATGACGTAACCAAGTCTCGTCAAATGCGCGAAAACCACACCACGAGGCATTTGTTTTCGGAAAATGGAGAGAGAGTGTACGGAAGAGCAGCTCGTTAATAAGACCGGTGCAACGTCCACAATCTGGACATGGTTTGGATTTAGGGTCTCGGATACTGAGCAGAAAAACATAATCTGCAAAATATACGCTGTTGAATATGAGAGAAGCCAAAGAATGCGCCATTACTTTTCCGGCCTGGGCCCGTATGTTTCGACAAGGGAACCGCTCCGTCTGCCGCTCGCCACGCCACGTCCGATCGACGGATTTGGCCAGAAACGTCCTTTTTATTTAATGGCAGAAATGATTAAAGATTCTTTATTTGCCACATGCTTAGTTCTACAGGCATAATGTGCTGAAATGAACACCTGGCTCCCTCAGGAGACTGTGCAAGTCATTGTAAATAAAAGTAAGAAATTTGAGAAAGTAAATAAATAAAGATAAGAACTAAGTAAAAACATGAATGTAAAATATTTACATTTATATATAATGATACATTTGAATGAAAGTTAAATGATAAGGACATTGGGCCACTTTCACCTTGTACAATTTTTTACGTTTTTTGGTCTAAAAAAAGTTAAGACATTTAAATAATCTATTTTTACACGGCTGTAGAACTGAAGAAAACTCAATAAGCTAATGTTTTACACAAACAAGGAAAGAATTGTTACTTTAAAGTTACAGTTATATTGAAATTTACACATCTAATTATATACCGTCTATCGCCTAGGGCTCATAATGTACCGCAATGTGATTTTTTTGCCACATCGCACAGCCCTAGTACCATCCCTAGTGGCCAGGACAGGTGCCCGCTGCTAATGTTTGGGAGGGTCACCAGACGGTCGCTGGATCAAATCTCGGGCTGGTGAAGGTGCGAGGCCAAGGTCTTTGTTAGCAGTGATGTGTTGAGAGCCTGTTCATCTGTATTGATTTTTGACAAATCAATTGCATTCCATATTGATCAGTAGTGATGAGTCGTGATGAGTATTGATCGTAGAACCATTGTCTGGCTCGATTTCCAATACTGACCCCAAGATGTTCACTTAGCACGTGTCAATGAGTGGTGTAATGGCATTGATGGATGCTCACTCTCTCTTTCTCTTCCCTCATTCCATTAGTAGCAGTAATGTGGTGCAGCGTTCACAGCAGTGTTCACGATGGAGGAAAATCAGCCTGCAAACCACATGCTGTGTTCAGTGAATTTTGTGAGTACGTGGGTAAAAGGGAACCTTGGCTAACAACCAGTGATTTCATGTAAATTTAGCCTTCATTTGTCGATTAGTCACCTTTCTTCCTCCTCATCTTTCTTTTTCTTTCTTTTCTTTCTATTATTCCATCCTTCCTTTCTTTTGCTCATTTGCTTGTTTTTTCATTCGTCTGTTCTTTCTTTTGTTTATTTCTTCTTTCTGTCTACCTTTCTTTCGTTGGTTTTTGCTTTCGTCCGTTTGTTCTTGCTCTCTTTCATTTGTTCTTTCATTCATTTGTTCTTTCATTCATTCGTTCATTTGTTCATTCGTTCATTCGTTCGTTTGTTCATTTGTCCTTTCTTTCATTTGTTTTGTTCTGGTTGTTTTTTCTCCTTTCCCTCTTTTCTTCATTCTATCATTCCTTCTTTCCTTCTCTTGTTTTTTTCTTTCTTTCGTTCATTTGTTTTTCTTTTTTCGTTTATTTTTTCTTTCTTTCTGCCTTCCTTTCTTCCTCCTGCATTCATTCTTTCATTCGTTTGTTTTTGCTTTCTTTAATTTCTTCTTTCGTTCATTTGTTAGTTTGTTCATTCGTTTGTTCCTTCTTTTGTTCTTTCCTTCATTTGCCTGTTCTTTCTTTTGTTTGTTTTTTTCTTATTCTTTCTTTCGTTCTATCGTTTGTTCTAAAGGCTTGAGTGTCCTGGAAAGGCCAGTAGGTTTGCTGGTGTCCTCCAATGAAAAATCCGTCATATTCTGCTTCTGATTTAAGCATCAGTGATGACGGTATTTCTTGAAGACTTCCATGGTCTGCTGGACCATCGACTTTTCACGAGATTCTCGTGATTCCTTTACGATTCGGTGCAGGAACATCCGGGTGGATCAAGCACTGCCGTGTCCGTTAATGGATGGGTCCGGCATCAGGAAGGAAATTCACTCTCGGTTTGCTGCAGAAGTCGCTGCACTCCGGATCTCGGCCTGGATCCAGCTGACTCCGCAGTTTGACTTGGTCTTTATTCTGATGGAAAGAAGTGGATTTAATTGAATTAAAATGATTTAGTTAAGTCATGTTTACTTCTTTCATTTACTTCAACATAATTCATGCAATTTTGTTCTTTCTTTCTTTTGGCGCTGGTCGCTGACGAGAGTGGTGTTTTCACAACGACTAATAATCACTCGCTCATTCACTAACTTAACACTGTGAAGGTAGTTGAAATTGCATAAATAATTGTTTTAAGTAAATGAAAGTGTTAAACTGCAGAGCCCCACGTCTGTCTTGGATTTGAATGATGCTGGAAAGTAGAGCTGAGGGTATAAATCAGTGAGGAGCGTTACTGGAGCGGTTGAAATAAAGGGCTGAAGTACAACAGCAGAGGTGGTGAACGTGCGCTGACCCTCATCTGTCTTTAACATGGATGTCAGCTCAGTTTTGGAGAGCTGCCAGGGGTGTTAAACAGCATGACACACACACACACACACACACACACTACAGGTTTGTGCAGTGATGATGCATATGCTAGATATCCAGATCACGTCTAGGTCATTCGCCGCTCAACTGTACAGTCTTGAGCCGACTCGGATTCCTTTACATTTCGTTCAGCAGCTGCAGATGCAGGTTCGGGAGCCGACTCTTCTTCCTGTGTTCTCAACTCGTCCAGCTTCCTCACGTGATTAAATAATGCTGAGATACGCCTGCTCACACTCCGTAAATAATGCTGAGATATGCCAGGCTTTTGGCATTAACCTGTCTTTCTTCCTTTCTTCTGTCTCTCCTTTCGTTCTTCCTTTTTCTTTCTGTTTCTGGAAGTCTACAGAATTACCTTCCAAGAAAAGTTCTCTTTCTTTCTTTCTTTCTTTCTTTCTTTCTTTCTTTCATTTCTTCCTTCCTTTCGTTGCACACTTCCTAAATTTTGCTTTCATTTGTTCTTTCTTTCTACTGTAATTTCTTTTTCCTGCAACCTTTCTCTATTTCATCTTCTGTTCTTCCTCCTTCATTACTTCTTTTCTTCATCCTTCATCTTTCTTTCTTTCTTTCTTTCTTTCTGTCATTCATTTTTTTTCTTCTGTTTGTTCATTCATTTGTCCTTTCCTTTCTTTTGTTCTTTCTTTATCATGTTCTTTCTTTCTTTTGTTCATTCCTCTGTTTTTTCTTTCTTTCTACCTTCCTTTCTTCCACCTTCATTTCCTCTCATTTCTTTCTTTCATTATCTCCATTCTTTTTCCTTCCTTCCTTCTTTCTTAATTCGTTTTTTCCTTCCTTCGGTCCTTCATACTGCCTTTCTTTTCTTCCTTTCGTTCTTTATATTTTTAGAAGTCTGAATTCCTTCTCAAGGAAAGCTATTTCTTTCCTTCCCTCCTTTCTTCCTTCCTTTCTGTTTCTGGAAGTCTGGAGAGTTCCTTCTGAAGAAAAGTTCATTCTTTCTTTCTTTGCTTCCTTCATTCCTTCCTTTCTTTAATCCTTTCTTCTTTTATTTCTCCCTCTGTCCGTGTCTCATACTGGACCCTGGTGCGTTCGGTCTGATGCTGGGTTTTGAAGTCGTGCTGGATGTCCCACTAAAGCCGTGTGTGTTTTACAGTAAACCATGTCCTTCTGTGAGAACATCTGTATGTTTTTCTGGCCATCAGCTCTCAGATGTGTCTCGAATTTGCAGTTGAGCAATCGCCGGCTAACTAGGGGCTTGCACTCTCTCTCTCTCTCTCTCTCTCTCTCTTTCTCTCTCAAAACACTACAAACTTTTATTTCTCCTCTCTTCGGTGGAAGACCCCCGAGCCCTGCCCTGTACTACTCTCTCTGCCTTTATACATCTCCCTCACTCTCCCTCTACACATCTCGTCTCCGTCTCTCGACTCTCAGCCCCGTAACGGCAGGCGGAGGAGTCGGGCGTGTTCGCTGGCAGCTCCAGAGCGTGACTCAGCTGGCGATGTTGGCCGTGTTTGAGACGTTGGCGATGTGTTGATGGCAGAGAGCGAGGCTTGAGTCAGACGGTTCTGCTGAGATTTTGACGGTTCAGAGGGAAAGTGGAAACTGCCAGTGTTCCTGCACAGAGTCCAAATAACCTGCAGGAGGGAGAGGAGGAGAAGGAGGAGGAAGTGTGGGGTTGTCTCTCTCACTTTCTCTCTCTCTCACCCCTACTCTCTCTCTCTCTCTCTCTCTCTCTCCATGTCTCTCTTCTTTCTCTACACGTCTCTCTCCCTTTATACATCTCTCGTTCTCGCCGTCTACACATCTATCTCTTCTTCTCTCCCTCCTTCTGTACATCTCTCTCTCTTCTTCTCTCTTTCCCTCTATTCTTTTCTTTGTTCTTCTCTCCCTCTCTCTCGATACATCCCTCTCTTCTCTCACTCTCTCTCTCTCTCTCTCTCTATTTACATTTCTCTCTATTTCCATCTTCTGCTTTTTCTCATCCTGCCTTTGTCTCTGTTTCTCTCTCTCCATTTCACTGTCTCTCTATCTCTCACACACTTTTCATTTACCTTTCTTTTCCTCTCTCTTCCCCCTCTCCTTCTCTTTTTTGTTTCTATTTCTCCTTCTCCTATTTGTCCTTTCTCTCTTTCTGTGTCTCTCTCTTTTTTCTTTTCATTCTCTCTTTCTCTTCTTGTCTTACTCTGTCTATACACGTTTTTCAAAATAAAACAATATAGAATATGATGGTGCGTTTTTTTTTCTTTTTTTCATTTGAGCGCAAACTGGGAAATTGGAAAATTCCATCGTTTCATTTTAGTTTTAGAAATGATTTTTGGGTGTGTTTGGTGATTGGTGTTAATACGAAAAGCAAATGAAGGAATGATATACAGATTGTGAAAGAAGAAGGTGAAGAGGACACTTCTGGACGCCCTCCCGGCTTGGTTTCTGAGGATTACGACAGACCGTCTCGGTGTTCAACCTCGCAGGCATTCTTCCGGCCTGTCGTAATGTGTTCATAAGCGCGGAGACGGAGCTGTCTGATGCTTGGCTGGAGAGCAGGAATGTTTGGGGACAGCTTACCTGTACAATCATAAAGCAGGCCTTTATCTCTCTCTCTTTTTGTCTCTCATTCTCTCCTCCTTACTGGTGGAACAGCATTCCATATCGAACTACAGCTTTTGCGTTGGTTCATGAATAGGGGTGTAGTCTGTGGTTCCTACTGGGGTGCTACAATACATCAGGGTTGCCAAGTCTCACGCATCCGGCCTGACAGTTACGCATTCAGCCTCACGCTCTCACGCTCAGGAAGGAAATTTTACTTTACACCAAATCTGAAATTCTTTTGAGTTGTAAATTAAAAAAAAAAATTTTTTTTTTTACATTTTGTTTTTTTTAAAAACTCATGTGCACTCATTTCCGAATGACTATAAACATTTCTCTGACTGATGATTCGCTGAAGTTGCCGCAGACCACTGTTCCTCCCCCTCCCGCTCAACGATCCCGACTGAACGCTCCTGACATTGGCCACAGACACACCCGCAATCTCACTCCAAGGTTTTTGGAAAAGTTGGCAACCCTGAATACATCGATCTACATGGATATATGTGACCCTCCAGGGCAAAACCAGTCGCTTGTTGCTTGTTAGTGTTTTGAAACAGTGGAAGGTCTATACTGTACTGTTGGGAATACATTTCCCCTAAAAACATGACTTTCTTGAGGTGAGGAATTCAATTCCAGCAGAATGTTAAAAGTTTTTCCGCTCTACTTCAGTATTTACGGTAAATCCACTGGTTGACTAGCGTGAAGATATTTCTCCGGAATCCATCTTCGTCTCCCGAGTTCAGTTAACCTAACGCAGGTAGGCTATCCGTGTGGCTGTGAATGCAGCGTAGGCTACCTTAAATGCAAACGTAGCCGCGACCGCACCAAGCGTCTGTGAGTGCTACGTCGATAGTCAACTTCAAAGGCAGATTCCTCCGTTTCTCACTTGGCGTGACAGGAGAAACCCGACTCCTTTGAATGTTGATTTTTGAAAATTTGCGACAAGCGACTGGTTTTGCCGTGGAGGGTCACATATCAGTTCAGGGATCAGCGATCCATAACAAACAACGATCAGACAGACGTAAAACTTTGTTTGCGAAAGTTCCCTCATTCAAACCATGAAATAAAATTGCTGTAAACAGTGTATTTTGCCACAGATTTACGAAATAAGACATCTTCATTCTGTGGCAAAATATTTATGTTATAAAATGTTATTTCATGGTTTGAATGAGGGTTTGCGAACTTCCGCAAACAAAATTTTATGTCTGTTCACATTCAGCTCTGCCTATACGTGCACTGGAAACACTCCACACCCTCAGATCTATGGAGCGCCAAAGGTGCCACAATTCGCCTTAAAGGCCCCTTACTAGGCCGCCACAAAATGCAGCATTTTGAACAGCGTATATAGAGAGCTGTATTAGCGTTCCGCAAAAAAGGGCTTTTTCACAAATAAAATGATGTACAATGTTGTAAAAATTGTTGCACCTGCAGCCTTCCATATGAGGGTACGTGTGGAGCGTTTTAAGTGTTCCGTTATCGGAATATGCCTTGTTGGTAGACATTGAATGGATATGATTTTGTATCGTGATTCATTCTTTGACTTATTTCTGGTCTGATGCTGGTCAGTGGTTCAAAACCTGGCTTGCTTTGGTGAGTTTGGTGCCAAAACCAGCCCATAATACAACTTTTATGAGCGCTAAAAGATTAAAAATGGTTCTTTATGATGAGCATCTCAAATGAACGTGCTGGACACAAACCTCCAACCCTCTTTTTAGATTCTTAATTTGAATGTTACATTTTATAATGTTTTTGGATTTTGTTTTTTGAAAAAAAAAATGAACGAATGACACACGGAAGTTGTGACGTCTCTCGTTCGAGAAGGAGCTCATGGATTGATTTAACTCCATGTGGTGGTTACCACCAGCTACTGGGGTTCCTGCAACACAGGCGCTCTCTCTCTCTCTCTCTCTCTCTCTCTTTCACTTTGAAATATTTGCGGTCTCGTGGGAGCAGTCAAACCGCAGGCTCTTTGGCCCGGGTTCAGATCGTCTGGCTGGCGAATCGCGCCACTGGGGTGGGCCACCGAAACCCACAGCTCCGTGGACTTTGGATGTCTTGACAGCCTTCGCTCTTTGAGGATCAAAGAGAAATATATATTTTTTATAAAACGAGTATAATGTTATGATCAGGTTGTAATCACTGGTTTGCGGTGGGTGGTCTCCTGACGTTGATATTGATGCAGTAGTGGCATGCAGTATCACACAAACTGTTACATGGGTGGATAATGAAATAATGACACAAAGAGCTCATTTTTGTCGGAGGAAAAATGGACAGAACTTGCGATACAAGTGCACGTGAATGAGGGCAACATACAACGCTATATCCCGCACGTTTTAGAGTTGGAACGGCGTTTCTAGAGGAGTAGCGTTGCCAAAAAGTGGCTAATAATAATAATAAAAACAAAGAACAATGTGTTGATGCAATCACTAATAATATCAGTGACACAGAAGATCACAGTATTGAGATCACACTGTGTGCCTCCTGTCTAACCACATCACTTCATTCCGCAGCTTGTTCACCCTGATGTTTTCTTGAGATGCTCGCTTCTATTTAAAGCCCCCACGATTTCCCGAGGCAGCCGTAGTGCCACTGAACTAAACCACCGACCATCACTTGACACACCCTATCAGCAGTTAGAGGATCACTTGTTAAAACTAGCTTCCGGCTGTTGAGGAGGGTTTCACACGTTTCCAGAGCTGACCTTGCCTCCGTTTTCATCATTCCTCCACTCATACATTCAAACACACGTTCAAGTCGGTGCAAATCTTCTTTTCGATATATTTCGATATTAATTAGATATAGAGGACCTTATAAGATAGTTAAACATCCTCACTGAATGAAGCCCAGTGACTGGAGGTGTGCATATGGATGCTTTCTTAATTCCTACCTTTCCTAAAAGCCATTTCTCTTCCACCTTCGTTCCGGGTTTCTCGGCCACCAGCTGCGAGCAAATTAAAAAAAAAAGGTCCCAACTTCCATTCATGGGAAACTCTTTACGTTCTTGCAAAACACACTCGTCTGGAAAGCGTCAGGCCTCCCGGATGTTTAACGAAAGTCGTTCCAAAAGTGAATTATTTGCCGGTAAATCATAAACCCTGCGTTACGTCCCTAAATCTGTCAACGTTAATCCAAACGCGCTGTCGGCTTGACGATGTCGGGTTCGATATCTTCTGTATTGGTGGTGTGTGGTGTGAGGGCTGTTTGTTTAGTCCTAATGCGAAAAACGGAAAATGATCCGTCATATTTACAGTCCGCTCCCATTTTTTCTGTACTTAATATCTGGCGCGGGCCACGAGCCTGTGTAAATATTTAGGGATGCTCTGCAATGTGTGTGTTGAAGTGGTCAGCGAGGAGAGACTGTGGCCCGTCTATACATGGCACGAAAGGATGCATTGGACGATGATTGTCTTTTTGCATTTTTACATTTCCAACGTTGTTAGTTTATTACCTGCTACCTAATGCTCGCTTCTACGCTCACTTGATGATAAATTGACACGTATTTTCCTCATTTTTGGTATGGCACACTATGCTCAGACACATTACTGATTACTCAGAGTAGACTTTTTACTTTGCATTTTATCAATTTTTTGTTATTATAGTCACTGTAAATTAAGTAAACATGGCACGATGCCACTTTTTTATTTCCGATACTGATATTGTGAATTTGGATATCTGCCGATACAATGCAAATCAAATACAGTTTGTGCTGTATGGGCTAAATGATTTATTAGTGGCGTTTTGCCACTATGCTGCCCAATGCTGGAACCAACTGCCCATTAATATCAGATCTGCCCTAACTGTGGCAAGATGCTAAAAACTGCACTTTTCTCTTTTGCTTTTGCCACACTTGAGTGCTGCAATACTTTAAAATCTAATTGTGCCTGATTTTTAAATCATTTTTATAGAGCTTTTAATTGTTTTATTTCTACTTTATCTTTATTTTTATTCCTTTTTTCCATTACTTTCTCTCTTTTTTTAATCTTTAATTTTAACAAATTTTATCCTGTTTCTGTAAAGCACATTGAATGACCCCTGTGTATGATAATGTGCTCTATAAATAAACTTGCCTTGCCTTGCCTATTATTAAAATAACATCTCAAAAATGATTTCTTTAAACACAGTTGTGTAATTTTGTGACGGTCCCTAATCCTGTGGCGTTAGAAGCATCAGGAACACAGTGATTGCGAGCGAGAGCTGGTGTTTTTTATGGAAATTAAACAGCATAATCGTGTGATTTGCTTTTGGGGTTGTAGTGTCAGTTAGCGCGAATGTCGAACAATAAACCAGCTTTACCGCAGTGCCACTTCCCATGCGTAACTAACTGAGCGTGTGCACTTTTACAGATCGGCGTCATAGATCGGCCCCAGTGCCACCGATAAGTTGTATTCTGGAAACGCATGTGACCAAAAGAAGTCTCCTGGAAACACTTGCTTTGTGTCGTGTCACAGCTACGTTATGTCATGGCTGTTTGCCGCGTGTTTCAAAGTTGCATGTGTTTTCTGTATTTGCAGCATGTCTATGAATGTGCATCGCGTTTGTAAAATGTGTTGTGATGTTGATGAATTTGTGTAGCATGTTTGTAGTGTGTTTGCATTTGTCTTTCTAACTTGATTTAATATGTTTTGTTGCTTTGCAGCATGTTTTTTTTTTTTTTTGAATTGCACTGGGCTCTCTCAGCCACCGTACTGAAGCTCTGTTATCCACATAACTTCCACATAGCATAAAGACAGCAGCCAGAATGTGAAAATGTATTTTATATAGAAAATGAAGACGTAAGGAGAACTGCGACTCACCGTACACTGTGTTGTACAACATTGGCAAACTTTTCCAGTGTTTCGTCACTTTGCCTCACATTTGGCCAAAGTTCTTTTTTTTTGAAGGTGAGGTTTTGCTCCACGCCTGCAGTTTACTGGGCCAAAATAAACAGAACGCAGCCAGCCGTTTTACCGCCACTTTCTCTGGACAATTTTGTCGGATTTTTCTCTGAACTGCCCCTTGTGTAAACACTGTGCTCCGGAGGGAGTCGTTGTGCAGTCGTAGTCCTGTCACATTCTTAACATGCGAATCCCCCGCATTTGGTTCATCTCTTTCCGCAGCACCAAAAAATATTCCTCACGACCTTAACCCTCTCTGTGTCGTTCTCATGCAAAGTAAAAAAAAAATATATATATATACAGTACTGTGGAAAAGTTTTAGGCAGGCGTGAAAAAATGCTGTAAACAAAGAATGCTTTCAAAAATGGAAGTGTTAATCATTTATTTTCAATCAATCAACAAAATGCAGTGAATGAACAAAAGGGAAATCTAAATCAAATCAATATTTGGTGTGACCACCCTTTGCCTTCAAAACAGCCTCAATTCTTCTAGGTACACATGCACACAGTTTTTGAAGGAACTCTGCTGGTAGGTTGTTCCAAACATCTTGGAGAACGAACCACAGATCTTCTGTGGATGTAGGCTTCCTCACATCCTTCTGTCTCTTCATGTAATCCCAGACCCACTCGATGATGTTGAGATCAGGGCTCTCTGGAGGCCATACCATCACTTCCAGGACTTCTTGTTCTTCTTTACGCTGAAGATAGTTCTTAATGACTTTGGTTGTATGTTTGGGGTCGTTGTCCTGCTGCAGAATAAATTTGTGGCCAATCATACGCCTCCCTGATGGTATTGCATGATGGATAAGTATCTGCCTGTATTTCTCAGCATTGAGAACACCATTAATCCTGACCAAATCTCCAACTCCATTTGCAGAAATGCAGCCCCAAACGTTCAAGGAACCTCCACCATGCTTCACTGTTGCCTACAGACACTCATTATTTACTGCTCTCCAGCCCTTCGACGAACAAACTGCCTTCTGCTACAGCCAAATATTTCAAATTTTGACTCATCAGTCCAGAGCACCTGCTGCCATTTTTCTGCACCCCAGTTGCTATGTTTTCGTGCATACTTGAGTCGCTTGGCCTTGTTTCCACGTCGGAGGTATGGCTTTTTGGCTGCAACTCTTCCATGAAGACCACTTCTGGCCAGACTTCTCCGGACAGTAGATGGGTGTACCTGGGTCCCACTGGTTTCTGCCAGTTCTGAGCTGATGGCACTGCTGGACATCTTCCGATTTCGAAGGGTAATAAGCTTGATGTGTCTTTCATCTGCTGCACTAAGTTTCCTTGGCCGACCACTGCGTCTACGATCCTCAACGTTGCCCGTTTCTTTGTGCTTCTTCAAAAGAGCTTGAACAGCACATCTTGAAACCCCAGTCTGCTTTGAAATCTTTGTCTGGGAGAGACCTTGCTGATGCAGTATAACTACCTTGTGTCTTGTTGCTGTGCTCAATCTTGCCATGACATGAAACTGTCTTCCACAACCTCACCTTGGTAGCAGAGTTTGGCTGTTCCTCACCCAGTTTTAAGCCTCCTACACAGCTGTTTCTGTTTCAGTTAATGACTGTGTTTCAACCTACGTGTGACACTGATGATCATTAGCACCTGTTTGGTATAATTGGTTGATCATAAACCTGACTATAATCCTACAAAATCCCTGACTTTGTGCAAGTGTACCTATAAGAATTGATGCTGGTTTGAAGGCAAAAGGTAGTAACACCAAATATTGATTTGATTTAGATTTTTCTTTTGTTTGCTCATTTTGCATTTTGTAAATTGATAAAAATAAACAATCATTATTTATATTTCTGATAGCATTCTTTGTTTACAGCATTTTTCACACATGCCTAAAACTTTTGCACAGTACTGTGTGTATATATATATAAAATATTAGTGGAGCAAAAAAAAAAACAACAACTATATATAATTTCTTATGCTATTCTTCATTCTGGAATGGAAGATTTTTTCCTACTTTTACATTTTCATTTAAATTAAATTCATTTTATTAATGAGCATTGCTATTGTTGATATAAATTATAATATTAATGAAATATAAATAAATAAATAATATAAATCTAGAAAGCAAACCGGGTTTTATTGTGTACAAGACATTTATAATTTATTTAAATATATATTTATATTGTTTGTAATATTTAACATTTATGACATGATGTGCTGGCATTAGAGTTACAAAAAAATATTTCTTTTATTTTAATAACATTTTATTCATTTTACTTTTATAACATTCTAATAATTTTCTAATATTTATTTTTCAAATACAGAATAATTACATTTTGACCAGCTTGTGTTCAGGTGTTTATCTTTAATGGCTCTTATATCTTTAGAATGTGTAATGTATCTTTATCAGCACTAAAGGGAGAGTAACAGGGTCAGTACTGGAACGAGATGTCATTTGGGGAATATCTGGCAACTTGTGCTTCCTTTTTCTCCCGCCAACGCACTCCCTCCTTTTTTTCTCTCTTCTCTTTCCTTGACTTGAGTGTGGGAACGGACCACTGTGTCTCCGTTTACCTTCGGCCTCGCTGATGGACGCTTTACAGCTGATTCGCCTCATCTCAGCTCTGAAACTGATCTCAGATCAGCTTCTTCATTTCTGATACAACAGATTTGGACTGTTCAGATCTTGCGAGGGCTGATCTCAGGTCAGTGTGGCTCAAAAAGCATAGGCTTTTTCAGCATCTGAGACGCATTATAAAGCCATTAACCGGCTCTGCGCTCTTGCGAAAGCACTGGGATAGAAACGTGGCGACTGGTTGATAGATGGCACGGCGATTCTTCATCCACCGCGAGCTAGGTGTCGCGGGGGGACGTCGCCGTCTCCTAGATGACGAGCAACAGCTGCCGTACCTTCGCTATCTTCTAGCGTTTAGTCACGCTTAGTAGGGCTGGGCAAATATTCGAAAGTGAATCAAAACCGATGTTCAGAACCTCTAATCGACCTAATCTAGCCCATGATGGTTAGTTTGATTATATTTAGTTTCCAGTTTCCAGTTCAAAATCACAAAAATGCGCATTCTGCAAAGCAAGGCAGGTTAAATTGTTCATGAACCGTAATCAACGTAAATGTTTATTTAATCGTGATAATGATTTGACGTGGTATCACCCTAGCGCTTGGCGTTAAGCTGGGGTTGTATAATAGTTTGTAGGGAGGACTCCCAGGCTGCTGCTGCTGCTGCTGTGGTTAAGGTCGGGAGGGCGAGGTCCTCGTCATTATCCCCCACCCGGCCCTATGATTTCTGCCAGCACCTTGTAATAGCGGTGGGATGAAAATGTGAGGTCGACGCACGAGGTCTTGCGCTAGTCTTACGTGGGAGCTAGCTTTGATTGCGGTCTCGTTATCCTGCGTGACGTGGGGATGACGCTAGGTTGACTTAACAGTTTTGGGGTGAGACTTTGCCAAAAAAGGATGCAAATAAGCGGATGAGCAGTGAAAAATGTGCTGTGTTCACAGTGACACATGATCACTCACTTAACTTTAAGACGAAACTTGAAAGTGGTGCAGCTGCTCTGCCAAACTGCTTCGGCACCGCAACCGGTTTCCAGTGATCTGGTTTTGGACCACCTTAAACTAATGTGCCCCTTCAACCAGTTTCTGAAGCCTTGTTGTTGTTGTTGTTTTTTTTGCACAAGTGTACGAGTGACTAATGTGCATTTGTCCGGTGATGCGAATGTCTCTTCCTCCCTTATGTGACGTTATTAAGCCAAACGACACCCAGAGGGAAGCGAGGCGTGTTCCTGTCACACACGAGCTGCCAAACTCCGTAGAATAAAACTCTTATATGAGGAGGTGATGCAACTTGTTTTCTCTTAGAAACACTCACGAATTAGCCAGTACCGCTTGCCTGGAAGCGATGGAAAGGTTCTTGGCCGGCTTCTCTCTGTGTCCTCGCTGGATCCCTTTTTTTTTGAGAGCAAAAAGAAAGACATTTTTGTATCTAAGGTTACTTGACAGGGACGGAACACTGGAAGACAACACCTGGCCAGAACTGAGCCGAGGGAAATGGGGACCATCATGATTGATGGACCAGGTTGAAAAGGGAGTAACAATACACGTTTCACAGTACTATGTACAAATAAGCTGTGGTATTGATGTACGCAACTGGATAGTGAGTGTAAAGTGTGTGGTCATACTAATAGTGATGGGTCGTTCTTGAACGATTCGTTCATTTTGTAAGCAGTAGATGTGTTAGGGAGGTAACAGGTAACATTTTAATTATATTTTGCTAAAATGAACGAAATGACTCGAAAAAAGATTCGTTCATTTTGCTGAACGAGACTCAAAGGTCCGAGTCGGTCAAATGATCCGAACTTTCCATCACTACATACTTCTCTGAAAAAAAGATGTGTAGTAGGTTTTTGCATGCCCATTGTGAAGTCACTTTAACCCACAGCGTTCCCACGGGTCCTTAAAATCCTTGAAAGTTTGTGAATCTGAACAAATAAGTTCAAGGCCCTGGAAAGTTTTTGAAAACGGGCATAAAAAGACACCGTCCTTGAAAGTCCTTGAATATTTTTTGGGAATTGAAATTTCATGGATGACGACCGCTGTTAACATGTTATTATTTTGCCACCACAAGTTTGTTCAAATCTATGCCTACGCCGACTTTTAATTTGTGAAGGTTCGTTTGTTCTTCTGTACATTTTCGGCACTACATTCTTGTGTTTCCTGTACGTAGTCAACGTAACGTGTGCGTAGCCGCTTTAGGTGCAACCGGGGAAGGGGTGGGGGAGGGGGGTTGTCCCAACAACTTCTATGCCATTCACAGTCTTTTATTGAATTTGCATCTAAAATTGTTTATTGATAACATATCCAGCGGTAGCAGTAGGTAAATGCCGCCGCGTGTGGTCCTTGAATTTGAGGATATTGGTCCTGGAAAGTCCTTGAAAGGTCCTCGAATTTGATGTTAACTAAGGTCTGGGAACCCTGAACCCAACATTATTTATTATTTAGTAGAGGTTAAATTATTTTAAAACTTTACAATCAGCACTTAACCTTTACTCAGTAATGTTGTGGTTGAATTTGCCTAAAAATGGTCATGCAAAAACTCACAAGGATGTTTTATGTGAATTCACTACGTTGCTTTGGTAACAAATGTAATCAGTTTTCACTGCTAACCGCCTTCATCATAACGTCTGCTATAATAAAAAAAGATGATTTTAAAGTGGCAAAGTTTGGGAAATTCCAGACCTTCATCTCAACTCTGAAAGACATTTCTCATAGCATTTGGGTCATGCTATCTTTGATTTTGTGATAGCCTACTGATATATTTTTTTTGTTTAGTACAAACCAAAAAATCTCAAAAATAGCACTGAAACTTCTTATGCGCTTGTTAGACTTAATTAAAATGAATTAAAACTAAAACGAAATAATAAAAGACTAGATGAAACTAAACTAAATGAAAACTAATGAATGAATAAATGCTGTTTATCAAATTTTTTGTTGTTTTTACGATTTAATTTTTCTCTTTTAGTGAAAATATCCAATCAAATCTCTATCAAAAGACTGAGAACTATTCCAGTTTTCAAGGTCTTCGACACTGATTTTGACACTGAACCGTCTCGTTTTTAGACTTGTCAGTAACACAGAAGGGAGTGCGGTTGCTGGAAGCGCATTGTCTCTTTGCTGACCCGCTATTCCGGTCAGTCACGTCTCCCTGAACGAGTTTGTTTTCCATCTCCCTGTCTGTTTCTTTTTAAGATAAAGACCGTTTCTGTGTTCATAAAAAGAGCCCTGTGGACGCGTGTGGACGTATAGATTGATATTCCGCGAACCGCTCGGCTCCAGCCCTGAAGTCGGTAGTCATGGAAACGATGAAAACGCTCGCTGTTTAGCTCCATTGAGCTTGTTTGCTAACAGCCGGGTCTTTGTTATCGCTGCTGCGGCCTTGTGGCTGAGGGAATGTGTTTAGTGTCTCCGCAAGTCGAGAAGACAACGCTGTGTTTGTTTGTTTGTTTGTTTGTGTATTTTAAAATTTATTTATGTGCCTCTCTCAGGTGTTCATATACTCTTATGCGCAGCAAAGTAGCTACTAGCTTACTAGCTTAGCTCTTTTGAAAGCGCATGTGCTGAAAAACGGATTGTTTAACCAAAATTATTGGCTTACGTTTAATAAAATATGCTCAAAATTTTGCTGCATCTAAAATAAGTTCTTTTAAATCTTATACAAAATATGTTTTACTGTTTACAAGATGATACTATTATTAAATATGTTAAAGAAATACAAGATTTATAAAATCCAAAATGTTAATCAAGTTTAATTTAACTACGTTTAATAATAAAAATCTAAGTTCTATTAAATGTAAGAAATTAAATGTATTTTATATAAATTACAAATGTGCAATATCAAAGTTTTATTGTTTTAATTTATTTCAGTTTAGGAAGACAGATTGTTTAATCATCCAAATTCATTAAGATTTATATGAATCAATTTATTCAACTCTTACACCATTTAAATGGCATCAACGTTTTATAACTAATTGTTTTGTTTGATTGAAATATGTCAACCAGTTAAAATGTATAAAACTTTAAAAAATGGACACATCTTGTTTTAGTGTACCTTTTCCAGTAACTTTGTAATGATTTATTATCAATTACAAAAAAAAACACAGTGGCTACGTTCACACTGCCATGCTGAAGTGACTCAAATCGGATTTTTTGCCTTAATGTGACACAGATCAGATCTTTTCAGGGCTGTGTGGACACGCAAATCTGATCTTTTCAAATCAAATTTGTGCCACTTTCATATGTGGTACTAAATCGCACTAAATCGTACTATTTGCGGCCATGCGACCTGAACGTGAACGCTCAGATCGGAATTCGTGTGGCTTTGTGCTTATACGCATGCGCCGACATCATCAGCCTACACCGGCAGTGCGGGAAGGTAAAAATGGAGGAGAGCTGCGATAACAGTCAGTGGAAGGATGGAGAAGTTGGGGATTTAATGGACTTTTTTTCTCCTTGTCGACCTGCTCACGTACAGCTGACGTGCGTGAGCTACTAACGCCTCCATTTTTAATGCCATGAGTCGTCCCATAGATATGACGTTTTTTGTTGTTGGTGACGCAGTTGACCCGTGTAAAAACGCATGAGTGTGCGCATGCGTGACGTTTCGGAGGACCGATGCGTTCACATTACAGTCAGACACAGGTCACTTGTAGTTAGGAATGTGAACCGTCAAGATGGTCAAATCCGATCTGAGCAAAAAATCGGAATTGAACGATGTGGCTGGCAGTGTGAACGCAGCCTGTTTTCAGCTACCAGGTGTTTCTTTCAGTTGTAATGTTGCTAACTGCTTTAATAAAACAGGAGCTTGGCTGTAGCTTTGAAATGATAAAGTGGCTTCCCCAACACTGCCTATAAGGACGAGGATGTATAGGGAATGTGCAGCTGGCACTAGCAGACATGTTTGGCTTCAATTCTGAGTGCTTTCTGGACGTAAAGGTCAGATGTGGCCTGGGGCAGGGGGTGGGGGTATTTAAAAAAAAAAAGAGTGTGTCTGTGTGTGTGTGCAAATGTTTGTGTGTGTGTTTGGTTAAAAAAGGCCAGGGATCTCAAGCCAAATCAACTTGCAGTGTTTTCAGACCAGGGTTGGGAGAAGTGGGTCAAAACAGGAATCGAGTAAATGACATAAACATTAAAATAAGCTTGTGAGTAAACGAAGGTCGAAAGTAAACAGTTTGTTTGGTGTGTTAATCTGTTTGTCACGTGTTTTAGTTTTAGCGTTTCAGAAATAAAACCTGGGTCTGATGGTCGTCTAGTGGTTGGAATACTCAGCTCTGCACCAACAGGCCTGCCAGCACTACCATCATGGGGTCCCTGAGCAAAACCATTTACCCCAAGTTGCTCTCAGGGAAACCGTCACTGCAGTGTGGTTTCTGTGGTTTCTCCGCAACGGAGGTTTCTGAGAAAAATGAGCGTTAATGTTGCGTGGGGTAAAATTTTGGATTTTTTGTCTTTAGTGTTGCATGTTTTGAAACAGTGGAAGGTCTATACTGTACTGTTGTGACTAAATTTGGCTGAAAAACTTACCCTTTCCATCCTAAAAACGTGACTTTCTTGAGGTGAGGAATTCAATTCCGGCAGAATGTTAAACGTTTCTGTTTTGACCGCTCTACTCCAATACTTCACTAGCGTGAAGATATTTCTCCGGAATCCATCTCCGTCTCCCGAGTTCAGTTAACCTAACGCAGGTAGGCTATCCGTGTGGCTGTGAATGCAGCGTAGGCTACCGTAAATACAAACGTAGCCGCGACCGCACCAAGCGTCTGTGAGTGCTACGGCGATAGTCAACTTCAAAGGCAGATTTCTCCGTTTCTCACTTGGCGTGACAGGAGAAACCCGACTCCTTTGAATGTTGATATCTCAGTCATATGTCGTCCCATTCATTCCATATAGGTATCGTTTTGAAGCTTGATTTATGCCCTTTCATAAAAAACATAATAACTCAATTTGGAAAATTTGCAACAAACGACTGATTTTGCCGTGGAGGGTCACATATGCAAAAATCAGCATCAAACTATCACGAGAGTAACACTTTAAAGTAGAGCTGGACAGTAGAGCCAGAAATATTATCAGGATATTTTTCCTGCATTGATGGACCTCGATATTTATCGCAACATTAAGCCATAAGTATATCATTATCTTTGAAAAGAAAAATCTTGAAAATCGTTATTGTTTTTGTCGCGTCATACTTGGAGGATGTATATGATTTTTGTTATGGTTTTTTATGCACGTATATCCTTAACCTTATCTGTTTTTTTTGTGACCCAAGCAACATTGTCTCCGTCCATTTCACAGAGGGTGTTGGGGGTTTTTCAGCAGCCGTCAGCCTCTTTATACAGACCAAATTATATTTCATATTATGACAACTCTAATTTTCCCTGCTTGGTTCATGGCTAAGTTTGAGGCGGAGAAACGAGGTTGGTTTAGGGATTTTCGTTTCGTCCACTTTAGCTCTATTGACCTGAAGCCTGTGACTCTCACTGGAGATGTCAGCAGAGGCTGGGAGAGCCCTGTGTGACAGGACACTCACACATACACACACACACACACACATATACATACACGTGGGGCTAAGAATAGCCCTCAGATGACCGGGAGGCTGTTTTATCCCGGCTGAAGCAGAGATGCACGTGAGAACCTTCCCCCATCATCAACATCATCATCATCATCACCAGCTCTCCATCCTCTAACTCGTGCTCACGGCCAGCTCTCAGGCTCGGGGCAGGATCGGAACACGAACAGAGAGCTAGTTTCTACGCCGTGTATAACTTGTTCATTTGATTTTTGCTTTGAAACCGAAATCTCCAAAAGACCAAGAACAAAATGAAAAAAAAAAGTAATGAATGAATGAATTTTTCAAATTACTGTTTTGTGTGTGAAAAAAAGGACACTTTCGAATTACAATACATGGCAAAAAATTGTAAAACTTCTTAATTCTAATGTCTTAAGTATAAAGAAAGCAATTTATTTACAGCAAAGCCCAAGAAGTGGTTAAATCCTCAGCTGAAAGCTCCTCAAACTGGGAGTTTTCACGACGCTTTAAACAACTGTTCGAGGGAGAGTAGCAGGAACACGAAAAGCTGTGAACTGGGGTGGAGGCTAGCAGGACTGGCTCGAACCTGAGCTCTGACGCCGTCTCTCCGGGGACGGGGCGAGATCGCCGGCTCTCGTGCCAAGCTTTAAGCGTTCTGTCCAGCAAATCTTCCTGGTGGTGTGGAGGTTTTATTGATTGCAGCTTTCTGGCTAAATCTCCAGTTAAAAACGTGTAAGCCTGCGGCTAAACCTTGCACAAAACAACAGCAGGGAGCTGTGTCGCAATGGCACAATCCCACGATATCCTGATCTTTAGTGTCTGTTGTCAAGTTAGTTTTCTTCACTTAACCCCTTTATGCATTTTGGTAAAAGATTTGCTGTTTTATCAAAAATCGAAGCCGACATGCAGAACCGCTGATCTGAAGTATCCCATCTTTAATAGTTGAGCATATTTACAATACACACCTTATCAGTAAGTCCATTTTTGGTCATTTTTATTTTTTGTCATAAAACAATTCTATTGGTCAGTCTTCACATTGGCCTGACAGTTTTAGAAAAATTAAACCAAGTGTTGAAAATGGCTTGAGACTTTTGACGTGTATGACGTTTATGAATATACAATTTATGAATTTACAGTTTATGAATATAGAATTTAAAAAATTCCGAAAAATATTTTTGACAGTTTTGAACATAAAAGGTTTGCGCCCGACGATATGAAAGTTACACAGTTGCATGTTTTCAGTCAAACAGGACTCACTTAACATCTTAAAAATGCCGTGGAGGGTTTTGTCCACCTTTGAAATAGAAGTAATAAATCTAATTTCCATGAGCATGAACACTGCGTGTGCTATTGTTAAAATGAAAAATGAGTTGTGTGCTATCATTTCTCACAGAAGAACATTTTTGAACCATCTATTAATTTTTATTTCTGAAGCTAGATTTGCCTCATCAGCTCATACCTTGATTTAATCGTTCCAGCACTCTGCATTACTGTATTTTGAAATTGCTTTTGTTTGCTCAGGGCTTTTAACAGACCATGCTCTTGTGTCAGCTGAGCGTTGACGTGACAGCTGAGAGAGACAGCAGCAGTGCAAGATGCAGTGAGCCTGATGCTTCCCTTGTTACCCCTAAAACAAAGCTGCAGGGATCCAAAATTCCCATGATCCTATTGTTGGAGCATTCTTAGGCCTAACACTGACAGCTGAGCTCTCTCTTTAGGACGGAATTGAGATGAAGAGACCTCCCTGGCATTCCTGTGCAGCCGTCCATCTTTTATCTGAGGTTTGATGTGATGTAAAAATGCTCTTTACACATCGTTCTCACGTCCTGTGCTGATTGGCTGATGTGCAGTTTTAAAAAAGCATCGGTGTTGTTCCTTCTCACATCATTTAAGGTCTGAACCCTGTGCAAAACACAGAATCTCGATTGAACTGATCCGTCCTTTATATATGGGAGAGATGAGTATTATGGACTGGTCATGACTGTAACTTTATGCCTTATTAGTGCACTCCCAGTGATTTGGAGGAAAGCTCCCTCCCTTGACCTTTACACCCTACTTAGGGTTGCTATGCCGACCGACCCCCGTTCCTGTTCTTCTTTGATTGTAAGTGTTTTCTTTGTGGGCGTGTGAGCGTTTGGGGTTAATAGGTGGCTCGGCCTTCTGGGTAAAATGGACGACAGCTGTGGCTTCTCTTAACCTCTGACCCCAGAGCCTGAGATAACCTTAGGGGCTGCCACCATGAAGGCCAACGTGGGCAAACCAGCTCAGTCGCTATTTATGCTATAAATAAATAAATACAGTCAGGCGTGTGAAGACAGCTTAATTCTAACTTTTTTGGGGGGTGGGGTGGGGGGGATTCTCTCAGTAGCACTCAATAACTACAGCCTCATACTTAACTGGCTCAATTTAGCTTATTAGAGTAACATCAAAATTTCAAAGCAGAACGTATCAGGCAGTTTTATTAAAAAAAAAAAAAAATTATGTACAAGGATAACTTGACAAGAATGTGACCAACACAATTATCTCTCTTATTCAAGCTATTTGTGCTTGTTTGCATCTGCTAACGTTTAAATATAACTCGGCTTCCCTGTCTGCCCGTACGAAGCACCCTCTATTCGCCATCGTTGACGAAGCAACCAGATGTAAAAGTCGTTATAACTGGAAGTAATTCGTTCATTTTTTTCCAGGATTCTGATTGGCTGACAAGGTTCCACACCGCTTTTCATGGTCTATTTATCCGGATTTGTGTGTGCAGAGATATTTTTGAAAACGGGCTCATGCGTACAAAGTTATTTTCGAAAACGAGGGACATAAAAATGTCCGTTTTCATAAATACCCGGCTACGTGTGTACGGGCCCTCAAACGGCTGCTTTTCAAGCTACAGAGTACCACATAACATAAATAAGTGTCTTTTTTTTAACAATTTAATGTCAAATCCCAATAAAATCTCAGCGACCTTTTAGAGGTAAAAAGCATTTTGATTTTCAACTTGCGTAAGTTACGCTCAAATCTGTAAGTTCTGTCCATTTCGCCTGTCAGAGTTATACATTTTGATAAATACAGCCTCAGATTCTTGCTTCCGTCATGGCCAAGTTGGACTAAATCCTCCGACTCAATCTTGCAGCTGCCAAGAGCGCGCTATGATGCATTAAACATCCGTCATGCTACTCCCAAACATTTTAAATCCTGTCTCCCTCCACGGTCCTGGTTTGGATATAGATATTTAAGAGATATATCTGGTAATTGTCCTATAAGGCTGCAATTCTGGATTAATATTGTCCGTGTTAATAGAAGAACTCTGGAGCTCATACTGAACACCATTGACGTCGGGTTCCTATAGTCTACATAATACAGAATGCTTTCCATTCTTTGCTTTCACAGGGTCTTAACAATTGCTTTTACTTGGGGAAGAAAGCACACCAAAAGAACTGTGGCGTTGTCACTGAAGTGGGGCATTGATTTGCGCAGTTAATGTGTTCTTAGCGCGGTTCTTGCAGCATTGTGCTCTTTTACTCCATCGCGATGGGAGAGACTGTATAGAAAAGAGAGAGCGTAATTAGATCCATCGCTTCTCGTTCTTCAACGTCTTACTACTTTCTTTGAGTGGGATTTGTCACGCGTTGGCGTGAGCTGTAGAATAGCCTCTGAAAATGAGACGTATTTCTCCATTTTCCTGTTGTCACTGGTGTTTAACCCAGATTTTCGTTGGTGAGATTTCATTAAGGGATAAATAAATAAGAAAGAGGCTCGGCCCTCACTGCAACTTTTAGAGGGGCAGCCGGTGACGTAACGGCAGGGTGTTCGCCCCGTGATCTGAAGGTCGCAGGTTCAAATCCAGGGCCGGTAAAGTTACCACTGAGGTACTCATGAGCAAGGTACCGTCCACAAGCACTGCTTCCTGGGCACTGCTCTTGTTAGCTGCCCACTGCTCCTTCACGGATGGGTTAAATGCAGAGGTCACATTTGGTTGTGGTGCACTGTGTGCTGTGCTGTGGTGTGTTCACAATGACAAATCATCACTCACTTTCACTTTATAGAGATGCTGTAAATTAGGCTTGAGGGCCATAATATGAATGATATGAATATTTATAGCTAGTTTAAGTTAAAGTGAGTGATTATTTGTCATTGTGAACGCAGCACAGCACACATATCACCACTTTGAGATGTGGCCTCTGCGTTTGACCCATCTGTGAAGAAGCAGTGGCTAGCTGACATGGGCAGCGGCCGGGAAGCAGTACTCGGGAATACCTCACTCATGAGTACCCCAGCATCAATACCTTTATTAGAGGTGTGAACCTTCACTGGTCTCACGATTCGATCCAATTTAATTGATACAATTATTAGTCCAACGATTCATGATTTCTGTATTGCATGTCACTGACAACCTGCAATACCGACGCGGACTACTAGGGGGCAGCCGACTCCGACCAGAATCGCCCACGTCTGCATCCTGATGCATGGGTTTTTGCGATTCATACTAACATCCCTTACCTTTATTGGTTAGGGATTCGAACTGGTGACCTTTCGATCACCAGGGCGAACGATAACAATTCTGCTTCTACAAACTGCTCCAAAGTTGTATCAGTGCACTCACGGCAAAATAATTATATATAAGAACAGTGTGAACTTGTGACATCTTTTTGAGTAAAATTCAATATACTTATACAAATATACATATACATATCGTCCAACCCTAACCAGATCAATAAATCAGCAGATAGTTGCTAACTGCATGTAATATGTTATAAATGTTGTTGTTACACAGTATGTCCACTAGAGAGCACATTGCAGTGTTGTTGCAATGTTAATGTTGTTGTTATATATTTGTGACCCGATCTGCCGTAATGAGTCGGAAGTCGCGTTCTATTTATTTAGATCTGAGCGTTATGTTGACAAACATCATAAATATGAATTTTTCTTTTTTGGTCTTATATGAAAGAAAAGGTCTTCAAAATTAATCTGGTCTCCAAAAAAGAAAAATCGCTATTATTGTGATGTTTTTCAACATAATGGAAGCCGTATCTAAATAAATAGAATGGGCTTCAGAGCTCATTCTGACGAATCGAGATCCTTGTCATTATTATAAAACGTGGGAATTGTTAACTGCATTTTGTGCTGCTATCTTCTCACCGCAAGAAATATTAGGAAAAATTTGTTGTGGAGTCATTAATATGAGTATTATCATTTTTAGCTTTTAATCTGAGTAAATCACTTTTTATCACTTTTCACTTTACATGGTACATATGTGCTCCTTAACATCTCAAAAACGGTCTCAAATGATTTCATACCCCTTTGAAGTACAAATGCAGTTTTTACTTCAGGGTACATCAGCGAATTCACAATTCTCTTCACTCTCCCCCAAAAACCAGACACTTTCCTTTATGCTCCAGATACGTAGGAAATCGGTACCACATGGGGCGAATCCGGATGCATTAGTCATCAGTACTTGTTATTATTCGATATGGCAAAAAAAACTTCGGCCGCTAAACAGGGATCAGGCAAAACTCTTCTGGCAGATTGATTGGGGCTTTGTGGGGCCTGCAGCTGTTTTTCGGTTTCGTTCGTGCTCAGCGTCGGCCCCCAGGGTCTTGCCGGCGTTACACCTCTCTCTAAAAGAATGTCCTTTCTCTCTCTTTTTCCCAGGCTAACATTGACGAGGTGGAGACAGATGTAGTGGAACGCCGAGAATGACAGCCTGGAACAAGGTCTGCGTGGAGCAGGCGGCCTTTCCGCCCTTCGAATGAACTTTATCCTTTGGGTTTGGACAGTCGATGTTAATTTATTTCGATAAGAAGTGCTTTTTGAAGTTTAAAAAGATGGGAAACGATGCCAGTGTTAAAATATCAGTGAAGTACTGGTAGAATTAGGCTAGTTTAAGTCCTAGAATGTAGATTGAGATAAATAAGGATATAAAGAATTATATACCATTATATATATATATTTATTTATTTTATTCATTCTGTTGCTTGCTGTGATAGTGACATAAAATGGGTTTCTGCATCAGGCTACAATTAACCCTAAATTATTACAGTCTCACTGTACTTCAAATCATAGTTTGCAGATGTCGACTAAAATAAAATAACTTTATGTAATCAGGTTAATCTAGTTTAGGGGGCCATGGATGTGCCAAATGAATAATGGCGGTTAACAGTTAATTTAGCATTTTTGTCAGCCTTCGTTTAAAGTACTTTGGCAATAAAGTGACCATGTTTCAGTGATTTAGCAGTACGAACTGAAATGAAAACCAAAGTGTACAAAGAGGAGCGAGGACAGCGTGGTTCCAGTTTCTGCAGAGTACAAAGACTTCACGTAGAATGTACATATATAAATCAAGTATAAAATACACTACCAGTCAAAAGTTTGGACACACCTTCCCATTCAATGTTTCATTCTTTATTATCATGACTATTTACACTGTAGATTCTCACTGGCGGCACTATGAATGAACACATATGTAGTAAACAAAAAGTGTAAAAATAACCCCGAACATTTTATATCTTAGCTTCTTGAAAATAACCACCCTTTGCTTTCATCACTGCTTTGCACACTCTTGGCATTCTCTCGATGAGCTTCATGATGTTCCTGAAATGGTTTTCCGACAGTCTTGAAGGAGTTCCCAGAGATGCTGAGCACTTGTTGGCCCTTTTGCCTTCACTCTGCGGTCCATCTCATCCCAAACCGTCTCGATTGGGTTTGGTCAGGTGACTGTGGAGGCCAGGCCATGTGGCGCAGCACTCCATCACTCTCCTTCTGGGTCAAATAGCCCTTACACAGTTCGTTCATAGTTTTGATGCCTTCAGTGAGAATCTACAATGGAAATAGTAATGAAAATAAAGAAAAAACAGTGAATGGGAAGGTGCGTCCAAACTTTTGACTGGTAGTGTATAAACGTTAAGCTAGAAGTAGAAAATGAAAACTTGCAGTTTTAGATGTGGTGGTCTAGTGGTTAGGACACTCGCCTTGTGGGTTCGAATCCTACCTCCGGCACTACCCTCACTGGGATCTTGAGCAAGACCCTAAGTTGCTCTCAGGGGGACTGAAATTTGGACAATGGAAGTCGCGGGCAGTTGATAGTATAACGGTTAGGGAGTTTGCCCCGTGATCAGATGGTCACCAGTACCACTGAGACACTCATGAGCAAGGTAGCGTCCCTAAGAACTGCTCTCTGGGCGCTGCTGCCCGTGTCAGCTGCCCATTGCGTCTTCATGGATGGTTCAAATGCAGAGATCACGTTTCGTTGTGGTGCACTGTATGTTGTGCTGTGGTGTGTTCACAGTGACAATGAGGCCAAATGTTTCTTCACATCTCTCTTTTACACACACACACACAAGCACTTCTGTGCAACACATATAATTCATGCTTCCCCTCTCAAGCATCCTGCTGCACCATTCATAATCCATTAGGGCTGAGTGCACACCGCGTGAACATGTGCGTGTGTGTGTCTGCGTGTGTGTGTGTAAAACTAGGCATGTCCATGTGTGCATGTGCTAAAACTCTGTGACCTTAGGCTATATAGGAACCAGCTGACAGTCACTGAAACTCTCGCAATTCATATTTACAGTTCAGTCTTCTAGAACTGCAGGTACCGAAGGCACGATATCACATAACACTAGAATGAGTGATGAAAAGGAAATTTTACATACTGTTCATCAGTAAAAGCACCACTTTAATCAGTTTAATGCTCTGCGTAAAGCTTGATCCATTCATTCTAATCCATTTTGCATGGTTTATATCATATTATCAGAGCATTTGTATGCTACAGGAACGCATTTAAAGTTAAAGAATCCGTCATACGTGGAACTAAAGTGAGGGTCATAATATTGCTGATCTCATTTTCTAATAACGGGGCAAGTAACCGACGTCTCTGAAAGGTTTAAACCAGATTAAGATTGATGCATGAGACAGATTTTTAAGTCGAGGTGTGAGACAGAAGATCGGATGACCTTAAGTGGGCACTGACGTCATTAGCCATGTCCTCTGGTGTGTGGTGTGTGTGTGGTGTGTGTGTGAGTGAAGATGAGAGCATCTTTATTCCTCCTTACATTTTCAGTGTAGGGCTCCAACAGCTAATCTATATGTGACCCACCACGGCAAAACCAGTCGCTTGTCGCAAATTTTCCAAATTGAGTTATGTTTTCATGAAAGTGCATAAATCAAGCTTCAAAACGATACCTATATGGAATGAATGGGACGACATATGACTGAGATATCAACATTCAAAGGAGTCGGGTTTCTCCTGTCACGCCAAGTGAGAAATGGAGAAATCTGCCTTTGAAGTTGACTATCGCCGTAGCACTCACAGACGCTTGGTGCGGTCGCAGCTATGTTTGTATTTACGGTAGCCTACGCTGCATTTACCCTAAATATTGAAGTAGAGTGGTCAAAACAGAAACTTTTAACATTTTTAACATTTTTAGGATGGAAGTTTTTCAGCAAAATTTATTCACAACAGTACAGTATAGACCTTCCACTGTTTCAAAACACTAAAAACAAAAAATCCAAAATTTTACCCCACGCAACATAAACGGTTGTTTTTGCTCGGAAACCTCCGTTGCGACAAGCGACTGGTTTTGCCGTGTCACATATGTTCTACTGTTACTACAGTTGGGATATATTGTTTCTAATGAAAGAGTGCATATCTTTGTGATTTTAAAATAACTGAAGGAAACACACAGATGTAGCGGGATATTGGACGGAGCGGGGTCAAGTGACTACATATGCATGATAATATTAATACATAATAATCAAAAATTGAATTTACCGACATGAGCAAGATTACATTGATTAGAGGTTCCAAAGTTGATTTCAATAATTTCTGGATTAAATGCTCAGCCCTAACATTGGGGCAGTTGGTAGTTATATGGTTAGGGAGTTGGCCCCCGTGATCGGAGGGTCGCCGGTTCAAGTCCCGAAAAGGTAAAGGTACCACTGAGGTACTCATGAGCAAGGTACTGACTCCAAGCACTGATCACTGGGTGCTGCCAACAAAAGCCCACTGCTCCTTCACAGATGGGTCAACTGCAGAGTTCACATTTCGCTGTGGTGCAGTACAGTTTCCCTGAGAGCAACTTGGGATTAAGCGTCTCGCTCAGGGACCCAATGATGGTAGGGTTGAAGGTAGGATTTGAACCCACAACCTGTTGGTTCTAACCACTAGACCACCATTACCCACCCTTTTGTGCTTACAGCACCTGATATTCCCAGCTGGTACTAACCAAGCCCAACCCTGCTTAGCTTCCTGGAGAGCACTAAAGCGGGCGCACTCAGGGGCGTGTGGCCGTAAGCTCGAGTTCTCACGTTCGGCTCCGGGGTGATAATTGCAGGGTGATGTGGGAATAAACGCTCTGCAGTGCTGTAATTTCAGCATCGGAATTAATTTGGCCTCGCGTTTATAAGGGCCCTGAAATGACACCCTGTGAGACTGGGCAGTAAAAATGGGGCGGTAAACTTGATCTGTTCGTCTGTTTACACTCTCCCGTACATACAATCTCTCTTCTTTTCCTCCATCAGCTGGTGAAGCTGTGCGGTGGCATGATCGAGGCGGGCCGAGCCTACGTCAGCGCCAACAAACTCTTTGTCAACGGCATCCGGGATCTCTCGCACCACTGCAAGGAGGAAATGATCTCGGTGAGTTTTCAAGCTGTATTTGCACGGTCAAGCACGACTTTACATTTTCAACACTTTTCATTTTTTAATAGAGGTCAGCCGATATTGGTTTTTCAGGGACGATATCGATAGCGATTATTGTTCGTTAACAGGAACGATAACAAAAACTGAAAGAAAATCTGTCAAAATTTTGCATTTTAAAACAACAAGCTCAGCTGAAACTCCCGTCTCTCCTCTTCTCCTTCTCGGAGCTTCACACTGTGCTCATGTCAGAGTGTGGTGTGAGTGACAACAAGGTTTCAGTGTTGATTGGCTGCTTCTCGTGTGACATATGTGACCCTGCCTATGATAACCCAGCTAAAGTCGCAATTTTTCTACCTCCTCTTTACCTGACGTGACTGCCGCGGATACGCATTGATCTTAATGTCTGTATGCTCTTTATAATGATAGAACAGTAGTTCCTAAACTGAATAACACCCAAATCACCAGTTGTTTTTGCACATAAAGTAATCCCAAAGACGTTAGAAAAGCAGTGTTTACGAAGCCAACCTCCGGTATTTTCCGGTGGACAATGGAAACGTAAGGTGAATAAAATCACGAATTTCGCTATTCATCCTGTTAGAAATTACATTTCCAACATTACATCTGAAAACCTCAGCACATAATCTGTCATTTACTGCAATAAACTCATATGGCATATTGTTGACATTTTTCTCGCTATGACTACTTTGACGCTCTTTATTTCATATTTAGATTTGGCGATTTTAGCCGGGTTTTCACAGGTGGGGTCACATATAGCCAATCAGAGACTGTTGTGGGCGCGACATTAAATGAAGCAGCGAGTCGAGAACAAACGGCACAGACAGAAGAGACGGCAGTGGAGCCACAGTAGCGCACCTTGTAATGACTTAATATCGGTGATGGTCGAAATTAAACACAGATACCGGTAATCTGTGTTTAATTCTGCCCGTCCAATAATCGGTTGATCCTTACCAAAAACCCAAGCATTGACTTGCTCCCTGCAACGAATTGCCTAAAAACACAGAAGCTTTCATCGCAGTGTTTTAGAAAAATTGCCACAAAATCAGGCATTTTAGGCCGCAACAATCTCAAAAAAAGGTCCACGACATCGTGGAGGGACTGACACATGAGGGATGTGTGAAAAACAGAGAAAATCATGAAATATGAGTGTGCATTCTCAGTTTTTGCCTTTTTCGTTTGCTCAGAAAATGAGAAATGGAAAAACAATTTATTATTCGTTTTATTCATTTTGCATTTGGAACAAAATAATGTTTTTGGTTTTGGTTTTTGGTTGAAAAATGAAAAACGAATGATGCACAGACTCTTACAAGGCACTGCAATTCCATAGAGAGTATGTATTTATGTGTGTGTGTGTGTGGTGTTTTGCAGGAGTGCTTGCAGAAATGTGGAGAGAGCCTTCAGGAAATCGTCAACTACCACATGGTGAGACACAGCTCCCCAGCTCCCGCAACGTGCACACATGCGTTCCCTCATAAAGCACACACACACACACACTCACATTTACACGCCATTACAGTCCATCAAGTCGAAAGGCTAACATGCACCTCCCCTGGGTGCGTTATTATGAAACGCCGTGACGTGGACACTGGAGAGTAACTCAACCTCGAGAAAGCTAATCTTTTTACTTGGAGTGTTTCGCATCACATGTGACTGCACACACGCACACACACACACACACATTAAGAACCATTAACACAGCACAGCTCACAAATTCCACTTTAAAGGAACCATGTTTAAAGAAACCGTTTATCATTTTACCCAGTTAAAAATATTTGACACTATATGGAAAGCTTGAGTTGACTGTTGACCGTCTGCTTTAGTTGCCAGGTTCATTCTTCAATGTAGAAAATTCTTGTTAAAGTTTTTTGTGTTTTATGCGGAGATAATTTCTAGCTTGTCTAGAAATTTCAGTCATAACTACTGTTGATTTACTAAAGTTTTCCTGATGTAAATATCTATCAAAATTTATATATTTTTGCAGTTTTGAGCAATTTTGGACGTAGCTGTTGTACTATTGCTGTATAGATTTCTCTCTCTCTCTTTCTCTCGCTATATATATATATATACACAGCAATGTCCAGCATAACGGAATGTCCAGTTTTACAACCCACACACTGTTAATGATGATGCTTATTATTACATAGGACCCTAGAGGTCAAAACGCATTTTCCTTTGCTATAACGCCGCTGGTGGCGTAACGGCAGGGTGTTCGCCCCGTGATCGGAAGGTCGCAGGTTCGACTCCAGGGCTGGTAAAGTTACCACTGAGGTACTGAGGTACAAGCACTGCTCCCCGGGCGCTGCCCTTGTTAGCTGCCCACTGCTCCTTCACGGCTGGGTCAAATGCAGAGGTCACATTTGGTTGTGGTGCACTGTGTGCTGTGCTGTGGTGTGTTCACAATGACAAATAATCACTCACTAATAAGCCAATCACTACGCCTTTCTGCCTATGTCGAGATGCACACCTTTCCTACTTACCCTGAATATTTGTGCTTCAAGCTGCACAATCAATTCTGTAGGAATAAATAAAAAATTAAATAATAATAAAGAAGAAGCAGAACAATTACAGTAGAGTTCCATTGCACATTAAATTATCTGTTTGATTTAGAGTGTGTTTAAAACCTAAACAGCAGCAAGAGGTTAGTGTCTTAAAACTTAACATAGTCAAGAAAATTGTGCTTTTCATTCGGCAGCTGTTCTTGAGGAGAATGTTTTCACCAAGACATACACTGATGTTTTCTCATTTGAGATTTGTCCTCAAGCAAGAACTGAATGTACAAACTCTTACGCAAATGTTATTGAGTTTTGACGTGAGTGATTATTTGTAACTGTGAACACAACACCAGCAAAGCACACGCACGGTGCACCACAACGAAATGTGACCTCCGCATTTTACCATCCGTGAAGGAGCAGTGGGCAGCTATAGAGCACCACCCTGTGAGCACTGCTTGGGGACGGTACCTTGCTCATGAGTACCTCTGTGGTACCTTTACCAGTCTGGGATTTGAACCAGTGACCCTCTGATCATGGGGTCAACACCTTAACCATTACACCAAACACTATCTTATTGGGTTTACATTCTACAGTCGTGTAGTATTATATTATTTAAACTTTCTTAACAACCAATTTTAAAACATTTTAGAGAATGAGACCCAGCGTACGTTGCCAACGTTGTTGTTGTTGTTGTTTAGTTGTAACATGAACCAAGTTGGCCCCGGCTCAATGCAAAAAACAAGAATCCGTGATGCTTAAGTTTCGTGTTACGGAACGATTGTGACGCTAATTTGCTTGTTGGTGTGGAACTAAGGGCTTTGTGTTATTTTCTGTAAATCTGAGGATGGATTTTCTGTTGTGTCGACAGTAAGATGATGCTACGTTCAGCTTAGAAAGGCTCTGCACAAGACTGGCTGAAGTTGTAGACAGGAAACTTGCGGCCGCCGGACCTTCTTCAGTCCAGAAGTCAGAAAATATGTGTGTGGAATATAAAGCTTTAAAGAGAACTTGCTTTCCTGTTTTTCAAGCGCTGGCATAATTAGAACCATAACGTGAAGGGCAGAGAGGGAGAGAGAGAGAGAGAGAGAGAGCGAGAGAGGGAGAGAACGGGAGACACAGAGAGATGGAAGGAGCTGTAAGAAATATAGGTCTCGTATAATCTAGGATTCTGTATATGTGACAGACGTGTTTTTACACGTAGAACATGTAATGAAATAAACCCTGATCGTTCCTAAGTGTGATTGTACAAAATAAAATGAGAAATTCAAAATTCAAACAGATGATGTTAACGAAAGCTTACAAGAAGTTAACCTTAAAAAGAATAATAAAGAGTAAGATATGGTTCCTTAATAGAGATTTATACTACGAATAGTAACTGTACATGGGTTTCTTTTTGTTTAGGCTCAGTTCAGAAAAGCTCAGCTCAGTCTAAACCAGTATATTTAAGCTCAGATCAATCTGAACCAGTACCTGTAATCCCAACACACCTTTTTTTCAAATTTAGGCTCAGTTCAGAAAAGCTCAGCTCAGTCTAAACCAGTATATTTAAGCTCAAATCAGTCTGAACCACTACCTGTAATCCCAAAGCACCCGTTCTTGTTGTTGTTGTTTTTTTTTTACTTAGGCTCAGTTCAGAAAAGCTTAGATCAGTCTAAACCAGTACCTGTAATCCCAACACACCTTTTTTTCAAATTTAGGCTTAGTTCAGAAAAGCTCAGCTGAGTCTAAACCAGTATATTTAAGCTCAGATCAGTCTGAACTAGTACCTGTAATCCCCGTTTTTGTTTTTTAACTTAGGCTCAGTTAAGAAAGCTTAGATCAGTCTGAACCAATACCTAGAGTCCCAAAACCCATTTATTTCAGCTCAGTCCAAACCAGTACCTGTAATCTCAGCTTTAGCCCTGCACGAGATGCCGAGGCTTCCCAGAACAGGGGAAATTCCACAGCAGTTGTTATGAAGAACCGACAGTTTTTTAACGTGCTGTCCAAAAAACTGCTGATCCCGTCCTGCTCGTGGAAGCATCAGCGATGCGTTTTTTCCCGCCCACTGCTTCCTCTGTCCTGCTGTTTTGATGGTGAATTGGGCACCGTCTGTTCCTGTGATGCATTGCTTTTTTTTTCGCTGAGGGCCGTCTGCGGTGGCGATGGCAAATTCCTGACGTGGAAAGCGGAAAACGTGGTGGGGTTTGGGTCAAGGCCTTGTGACGACTCGTAACAGGGTCGTGCCGAAACGAGACAGAGGTTTTGGGGAGAGAAAATAAAAACAACTAAACGGTGACAAAGAATGCCTGTGGGTTTCTGGACTGCCAGCTGCTCGAGGGTCTCTAACTAGGGCTGGGCGATTAATCGAAAATGAATCAAAACATTGAGAACCTCTAATCGATGTAATCTTGCCCATGTTGTCTGATACTGTGCAGAAGTTGAGGAAAAGTTTTTTTTTTTTTTAAATTTAGGCTCAGCTCAGCTCATCTTAGTCCAAACCAGTACTTGTAATCCCAGCGCACCCTTTTTAAAATTTAGGCTCAGTTCTGAAAAGTTCCGCTCAGTTTAAACCAATACCTGTAATCCCAAAGTACTCTCCTTAGCCTCAATTCAGAAATGCTCAGCTCATTCCGAACCAGTACCTTCAATCCCAAAACAACCTTTTATTTTCTTTTTTGTTTAGGCTCAGCTCAGAGTCTGAACAAGTACCTGTAACCAGTGTAATCCTGCCCGTGTTGGTCTGGTAAGGTGCAGAAATTGTGGAAAAGCTCAGTCAGTCTGAACCAGTTCCTGTAATCCCAAAGTACTCATTTTTAACTTAGACTCAGTTCAGAAAAATTCTGCTCGTTCCCAAACTGGTATCTATTATCCCACAGTATCCATTTTTA
The DNA here is from genome assembly GCA_032718565.1 of Distichodus sexfasciatus. Taxonomy (NCBI): domain Eukaryota; kingdom Metazoa; phylum Chordata; class Actinopteri; order Characiformes; family Distichodontidae; genus Distichodus; species Distichodus sexfasciatus. The sequence goes on from JAVGVS010000179.1 coordinate 501,550, forward strand.
CTTTTCGTTTAGGCTCAGCTCAGAAAAGCTTATCTTACTCCAAACCAGTATTGGTAATCTCAAAGCACCATTTTTTGATTTAGGCTCAGCTCAGATTATCTTAGTCTGAACCAGTACCTGTAATCCCAAAGCACCCATTTTTCAAAACTGAGGCTCAGGATAGAAAAGTTCAGCTCATTCCTCAAAAAAAAAAAGATTTGTCATTGTGAACACACCACAGCACAGCACACCACAACCAAATGTGACCTCTGCATTTAACCCGTCCGTGAAGCAGCAGCGGGCGGCTAACAAGTGCCCGGGGAGCAGCGCTTGGGACGGTACCTTGCTCATGAGTACCTCAGTGGTGACTTTACCAGCCCTGGATTGGACCCTGCGACCTTCTGATCACAGGGCGAACACCCTACCGTTACGCCACCAACTGCCCCACACCAATACTTATAATCCCAACGCACCATTAAACTTAGGCTCAGCTTTGTTTTCCCTTTGTTAGAATAAATCCAAATCCAAATGTACATCCTCCTCCTTACAAAGTTGTTGTAATTGTAAAGTAACTGATTTTAATTCACGCCGCACATTTTTTCTTTGCTGCCCAGACGGGACAGGACACAGAGGACACACACACTAAAAAGTCCATCACTTTAATTCTCTTCTCCTTTCGTTGTCCTCTCCTGCGTCTGCTGGGTCAAAGCGGTTAACCTGCTTCTCCGTAAATCAAAGCGCTGGGCAGCTTTGCACCCAAGCTAATCCCTCAGCCTCGTAAATCCACGGCTCTCCATTGCATTTGATGTGCGAGTCGGTGTGTGTGTGTGTGTGTGTGTGTGAGACCAGCTAGTGTCAAGTCCCACGCCCATCTGTGCATTTTACGTTGTATTTACTTGTACATGTAATCGCTCTGGCATTTGACTGCTTTGAAATACTAGATAACGATTCATGAATTTGCTCCTGTTTTTTTTTTTTAATAAAAATTTCAGAATCGGACAGTAATTGCTTTTTTGAAGTCATCAGCATCGGACCGATGCTTAGATTTTCCTGATATTTTCCGCCGGTATTTGATGACCCATTTTTTGTACGTTGGAAAGGTAGCGCTTGTGCCAGGCATGTCCAAACTCTGAGGTGGGATTTTACACAGCCCGCGCCTTCTGTCTTAAAATGTATGGCGTTATTTTGTGCCAAAATTCTAAGCACGCAGTAGAACGTTGGCGAGCAAAATCTCTTGTCTTTACGTGCTCAACTCTGATTGCGTGCGGAATTTTTAAAAAAACTAAATCCCGTGTTTAACTCACTTAGCAAATGTGAGCTCGCAAATGGGTTGTGTCCCAAGCCGGTACTGCCACCCTCAAAAGTATGGTAATACTTTTCTATGTGGTAGTATGCATCTTAGGAAATTGCCGGGGTTGTAGCTACACGCTAAGTAGTGCACATGGAGTGTCACACGCCCTATTTGACTTAGTAAACTACATGCATAGGGCGAGAAGTGACTTTTTCTTAAAATGTGCACTACGCTCGAAATGTTTTTTGTGCCCTCGCTCCACTTTGCTTTCACGTTCGCTTGACTTGGTGCCGTGCTAGAAATGTCAGAGTTTTGGCAATATTTTTGTGCCAAAATTCTGAGTGGGCAGTGGAACTTTGTCAGGCGAAATATCTTGTCTTTACGCGCTCAACTCTGCCTTCCCCATTTGTGACTCTGCACGGCAAAACCAGTCGCTTGTCGCAAATTTTCAATTTTCAATTTTCAATTGAGTTATGATGTTTTCATGAAAGGGCATAAATCAACCTTCAGAACGATACCTATATGGAATGAATCGGACGACATATGACTGACATTCAAAGGAGTCGGGTTTCTCCTGTCACGCCAAGTGAGAAACGGAGAAATCTGCCTTTGAAGTTGACTACCGCCGTAGCACTCACAGACGCTTGGTGCGGTCGCGGCTACGTTTGTATTTACGGTAGCCTACGCTGCATTCACAGCCGCACGGATAGCCTACCTGCGTTAGGTTAACTGAACTCGGGAGACGAAGATGGATTCCGGAGAAATATCTTCACGCTAGTCAACGAGTGGATTACCGTAAATATTGAAGTAGAGCGGTCAAAACAGAAACTTTTAACATTCTGCTGGAATTGAATTCCTCACCTCAAGAAAGTCACGTTTTTAGGATGGAAAGTTTTTCAGCCAAATTTATTCCCAACAGTATAGACCTTCCACTGTTTCAAAACACTAAAAACAAAAAATCCAACATTTTACCCCACGCAACATGAACGGTCGTTTTTCTTGGAAACCTCCGTTGCAACAAGCGACTGGTTTTGCCGTGGAGGGTCACATTTATCTGCATCGGTATTGGCATCGGCATCGGCAGATGAAAGCATGGAAAATAGTGAATATCGGCATCGACCGATAATTCCCTTATCGTGCGTCCCTAGTAAAAACCCACAGTGACAGAGTTCTGAGTGTGAGGCTTCGACGGAGTTAGAAGCGGGTGAGATCTTGAGCGTTAGGGAGCTGGGACAGGAGCTGACACTGCTTTAAGTGTTTCATCAGGGAGTGATGAAGGGAGGGTTTGGTGTTATTACTGCTGCTTTGTGTCATCCTGTCTGGGTATAAGAGAGATGGTGATTGTGAGAAGAAGAGGGAGAGGTGAGGTGGGGGGATAGAGAGAAGAGTGACTGATACTTTTGTGTGAATACATAAATGTGTGTGCGTTTATTTAATGGCCATAGCAGACGGCCGGATGTGTTGCATAAAGTCATACTCATCATGGCCGGCTCTGGCCAGAATCCTACATTCGGGGCCAAACTCCCACAGGCTGAGTCGACGCTCGCTTTCAACAGCTTGTTATACAGTTTGGCTGCTTGTGAGCCGATGTTGTCAATTTCATGGATGTTTGTTGCCAAGGTGACCCTACGTGGTACTGGTGCATCTTGAAAAACAGTTTTTTGTGCGTTAGTAAGTACACAAGAGTGACGCCAGTGTAGAGCTTTGGTTTAACATGTAATTTCTCCTCGCGCTAGAAATGAAACATTCAACAGTAGAGTAAAACACAGTGAGAATGAGAATAAGATTCAAGCAAAAAGATGGAACGTGCAACAGCCGAAAAGACCACAGGTTATAGGACAGTCCGGCAATCGTAAATCAGTGCGGAGATGAGTCAATAAAACAAGCATCTGAAGGACAAACAGGGCACCAAAAACAGATGAAGGCAAAAGTCAGATAAAGAAAAATTCAAAATCAGACAAAAATGACAACCAGGATCAAATTCTTAGTAAACTGCTAGAATAAACTAGTTAGACATGTCACTCATGATTGAGTTGGACAAACACGTCTGATTTTGAAGAGTTTGAAAAATAACACTTTTAGTGGCACATTTTGCTGAAGTTCGGAGCTGTGGGAAGGTCCGTCGGTTTGTTATTTTGGGCCGTTTCGGTGTTTTCTAGTGCGAGAGGTGCTGGAGCCAGGTCTGTCCTGCACATGTGTTCTAAACCCCAGGGCACTGAGCTTGGCAGAGCCGGCAGGGTTAAAAGTCATGTCTCAGCTCGATTATGTAATGGACCAGTTTCCTGAGTTAAAGGGAGGAGAGGTAACTGAAACAGGACTGCACCGCACTAGACGCTTAATGTCTACGCTTCGCTTCCAGAGCTTAGTTTTACAACTTTTCCTACTTTTTGCCTTCTCGTTTATGTGGAAGTTTCTGTGCAGGGCTCTAGCTCGTTGTCTGCGAGTTCTTTTGAAGGTTGAACCCATTAGAGGGCTTCGGAAATTTCCTCTTGAGCTTCATTGGAGTCAAACACACCTCAGGGATCAACAATTCAAATACGTTATATTTCATCATTTAGACTATGATACTTTTTTGTCGTTTGGTACACAAGCTTAAGGGAACACAATTAATTGACTATTTTTTAAGCACACAAAGGAAACAAATATTTTTTAATTACCACCAAAACTACACTGTTTTACACTGTCGAAAAAGCGTATTTCGCAGCAGTCTAGTGATTTGTGCTCAAACACCGCTTTTTACGCCGTAAAATTATTGAACACAGCAACAAGATCTGAGCAAGATCTGAGCATGTGTTCTCAGAGTTGAGCACGTACAGACCCCAGATTTTGCAGATCACAGCACACAGTGCACCACAACAAAACTTGACCTCTATTGCTCGACCCATCCGTGAAGGAGCAGTGGGCAGCATCCAGGGAGCAGTGCTTGGGAACAGTACCTTGCTCATGAGTACCTCAATGGTACTTCCGGTCACGGGGCGAACACCCTAAACGCTTCAGCTTCCAACTGCCCCAAAAGTCTGTTACGATACATTTTCCACTCGATTCAGGAGCCAGCGACAGGCATGAGACAATACAAAGTGACGTTAATATTAAGCAGTGTTACAATATGTTTGGTGTCTGACTGATGTTTTCATTTTGGATCGATGCAATGGGATCGTTGATTGTTGAATCGATGTATCGATGTATCGATGTATCGTTACACTCCTACAAGGCAAATGAGAATTTCCCTTTTGTATCAAGCGTCAAAAAAGTTGTAGTATACCACGCTTGATTCAGTGTCATCGCTCAAAGATTTATTGGGCTGCCTTACTTAGAGGTCGACCGATATTGGTTTTTCAGTGCCGATATCGATACCAATTATTGCTAGTTAACGGGGCCGATAACCAATATTTGGAACCGATATGCAAAAGAAAAATCTCTGTCAAAATGTAGAATTACACAAACACCAAGTTCAGCTGAAACTCTCCTCTTCTCCTTTTCAAAGCTTCACGCTGCGCTCGTGGTGTGAGTGACAACAAGGCTTCAGTGTTGATTGGCTACTACTCGTGTGACCTATAGCCAATCAGAGACTGTTTTGGGCAGGACATTAAATGTATTAGCGAGTCGAGAGCAAACGGCACAGAGAGAAGAGATGGCAGTGGAGCCACAGTAGCGCACCTTGTAATGATATCAGTGATGGTCGTAAACTAAACACCGATACCGATAATCGGCAAAATTCGCCCCGGCCATTAGCCAACCATTAGCCCTAATATACTGCACTGTTGCCTCCTTCTGCCTGCATGCAGCTCACAGGCAAAACTGCCGTCCACGTGTCACCTCTTTTCTCTCCCCGGGAAACCGTGGCCGTGTGTCGTGGACGGTTCCACATCTGGGGAGCACCTGCCACATCTGTACAATTAACAGATTTGCACGAGCAATTTTACTCTGCCACGTTCTCCAGCTTTTCTTTCCGGCGCTGTCTATGTCTCCACTGCAAGCTCTTCATCTCACTTCATCTTTATCTGTCTCTCTCTCTGTCTCTCATTCTGGAGGTTGGTTAAGGCTCTTCGGGCCCCCGGGGGCCGCAGGTTCCTCACTGCTGTTCCTGCTGCTTTTGTAAAGTGTGATGTGTGAGGAGAGCGGTGCTGCGTGCTAGAGCCTGGCGTTACATGAAAGAAGCTCTGTACAAGGCTCGGGCTTCAGGCCATGATTAGACTCTCTCTCTCACTCTCTCTCGTTCATGTCTTCTTACTCTTTTTCTTCTCTGCAGGGTCTCTCTCAATGTTTCTGTTTTGGAGAATCACTCGATCCGCGGTGCCCATGTGGCTCAACATCTTAACTACGCTTTCTCCTCAGGAGACTCGCTGCAGTTTGTAATCTCTCCTGCTGTGTGACTCTGACAGACGGAGAGAAGAGACACAATATATACCCTAGACGGTGTAGTTGGTGGCGGCCCCTGCCGCTTTTCTCTCTCTCTCTTTTTTCTCTCTTTCAGTCTTTTTCTCTCTCTCTTTCTCTCACTCCCTTTTTTTCTCTCTTTCTTTCTTTCTTTCTTTCTCTCTCACTCTTTATTCTTTTTCTCGCTCCCACTTTTTTTGTCTCTCCCTATCGCTTTCTTTCTTCCCCTTTTCTCTCTCTCCCTCTCTCTCTTCTCATACACACTTGTTCTGTATTATTCTACCACTCTGTATTTCTCTTATTTTCTCTCTCTCTCTGTCTTTCTCTCTGTCTTTCTCTGTCTCTCTCTCTCTTTCTCTCATACATACTCCCCCCCCTCTCTCTCTCTCTCTTTCTCTCTCATACATACTTCCCCTGTCTTTCTCTCTTACTCTCTCTCTCTATTTCTCTTATTTTCTCTCTCTGTCTCTCTGTCTCTCTCTCTCTCTCATACATACTCCCCGTCTCTCTCTCTTACTCTCTCTCTCTCTGTCTTTCTCTCTCTCTCTCTCTCTCTCTCATACATACTCTCCCTGTCTCTCTGTCTCTGTCTCTCTCTCTCTCATACATACTCCCCCTGCTGTCTCTCTCTCTCTCCCCACACATACTCCCCCTGTCTCTTACCTCTCTCTCTCTCTCTCTCTCTATTTCTTCTTATTTTTCTTTCTCTCTCTGTCTCTCTTCTCTCTCTCCCCCTCATACACATTCCCCTCGCCTCTCTCTCTCTTGCATTTCTCTCTATTTCTATTTTCTCTCTCTCTCTCTCATACATATTCCCTGTCTTTTTCTCTTCTTACTCTCTCTCTTATTTCTTTTCTTTATTTTCTCCTCTCTCTCTCTCTCTTCTCTCTCTCTCTTCTCTCTCTCTCTCTCTCTCTCTCTTCTCTCTTCATACTCCCTGATCTTCTTCTCTTACCCTCTCTCTCTATTTCTCTTATTTTCTTCTCTCTGTTCCTTTCTCTCTTTCTCTCATGCATACTCTCCTGTCTCTCTCTCTCTGGTCTCTCTCTTTCTTTCATTCTCTCTCTCATATTCTGCTGTATGACATGAAGTCACATGTGCTCTCACTGCAGCTTATCACCACCGTAGAGCCCCGTTCCTAACTCCACCAGAACTGAGACGATTACAGGGCCCGGCTCTTCCTCCAGTGTGTGTTTGTGCGAGTGTATGTGGGAGTGTGTGTGTGTGTGGGGTGTGTGTGTGTGTGTGTGAGTGTCGGCCCTGATTGTCTGTATCTGTGTGTGTCCCTGAGTGTGTGATCCGTTATGGCATGTGTGTTCGCCGTGTGCATGTGTGTTGTTTATACGAGCACACTGATGTCTAGTGAAGCCACAGGGCGTGTGTGTGTGTGTGTGTGTGTGTTCTCTCAGGACGCCAAAGGTTCTCTGACTTATAAGAGTCTCACGATCCTCTCCGCCCAGCCACCCATTTTACCCCTTTCTTTCAGCATCCGCCTCATGACATGAACATCAGCTTTGGAGAGAGAGAGAGAGAGAGAGAGAGAGAACAGGAGGGAGAAGAGGGAGAGGGAAAGTGAGAGAATGAGGGGGGTGAGGGAGAAGGCGAGAGAGCAAAAGGAAAGAAGGGATGAAGAGAGAGGGAGGCAAAGAGAGAGAGTGAAAGACAGACAGAGAGAACAGGAGAGAGATGGAAAAAGAGAGAGAGAGATAGAGAGGGAGGCGGCGAGAAGGAGAGAGCAAAGGGAGAAAGAGAGTAGGAGTGAGCAGGGAGGAGGGAGAAAGACCGAAAGGGAAAGGGAGAAGGAGGAAAAGAGGAAGACGGAAAGTGAGAGGAAGGGGTGAGAGATGAAGAGAGAGCAAAAGGGAGAGGGAAAGAGATGGAGAGAGAGAACAGGAGGCAGAGGGAGGAGGGAGAAAGAGAAAAAGGAAGAGGGAACATGAGAGATGGAGAGAGAGAGGAAGGAAAAGTGAGGAAAGGATTGAGAGAGAGAGAGAGAACAGGAGGGAGAAGGGAAGAGGGAGAAGGAGCAAAAGAGGAAGAGGGAAAGGGTGATGAGAAGAAAGAGAGAGAGAAAGGGGGAGAAACCAGGAGGAAGAGAGAAGGAAAGGGAAAGGAAGAGAGAGATGGAAAGAGAGGGACAGAGAGAGAGAGGGAGAGAATAGGAGGAAGAAGGGAAGAGGGAGTAGGAGGGAAAGAGGAAGAGGAAAAGGGAGAAGGGTAGAGAGAGAAAAGGAGATGAGAAGACAGAAAGAGAGAGAAAAGGAGAGAAACCAGGGGGAAGAGAGAAGGAAAGGGAAAGGAAGAGAGAGATGGAAAGAGAGGGACAGAGAGAGAGAGAAGGAGAGAGAGCGAAATGGCATGCGAGAACAGGACGGAGAGGGAGAGAGAGAGCGAAAGGAAGAGAGAACAGGAGAGGCAGAAGGAGGGGGAAAATGGAGAGGGAAAGGGAGAAAGACAGAGGGAGAGAGATGGAGAGGAAGAGAGAGAGAGAGAGAGAGAGAGAGGGAAAGAGAGCGCGAAAGGAAGAGAGATAACAGGATGGAGGGGGTGTGAGAGAACGTGAGAAGGAGAGGGAGAGAGAAGGAGAAAGAGAGATGGGCAGAGAGAGAGAGAGAGAGAGAGAGAGAGAGAGAGAACAGGGATAGAGAGATGGGGATGAAAGAGTAAGGGGGCGTGTCCAGATTGTGAGTTTGAGCTGTTTTTGCAGTTGCTGCTCTGCCATCTAGTGGCCATATTGTGTATTGCAGACAGATGTGATTCAATCAACATTGTTCTGCATATTTTATAATACTGTTATTATGATAAAATATAGTATTATAAAAAATAATTGCATGCATAAAGTGTGTGTTTATAACTGATGATGTTGCTTTTTTATTCTCTGCAGATCCTGTTTGACCAGGCTCAGAGATCGGTTAAGCAGCAACTCCACACCTTTATCAAAGAGTGAGTAGTTTTTAAGTTTTTGAGTAGTGTTTATCCGTTTCCATCTCTCTCTCTTCTCTCTCTCACACACACACACACTCACTAATTCTCTCTCATAAACAGGGATGTGCGCAAATTTAAGGACACCAAGAAGCAGTTTGATAAGGTGAGGGAGGACATGGAGATTGCGCAGGTGAAGAACGCTCAGGCTCCTCGCAACAAACCGCACGAGGTGGAGGAGGCCACTAGCGCCCTCGTCGTCAGCCGAAAGTGCTTCCGCCACCTCGCTCTGGACTACGTCTTACAGGTGACGACGCCAAAAAGAGCGCTATGTTCTCATATTCTCATATTTAATGATGATGTGGGTTTAGATCTCATCATCGTTAAGTAAGGTAATGATATCTACACGCACATCATCATTAAATCATGGATGGTGTGGGTTTAGATCATTTGATGAGCTTAAAAGTTTCATAATGTCTATTAAATATGTGGGTAATCTTCTTCTTCTTCTTCTTATTATTATTATTAAGTATGACCATCACATTAAATATGATTAAATGTAATCAAATTTTGTTCTCATGTAATTATCTTAACTCACATCGTCAAATATAAGTATAAAATGCTTATATGTTTAATTCTTTAATATGATTGCGATATACGTATGATCCTACATATGACATATGATGTTCATACTTGATGATCATAATAATATCAGAATAAAATGATCATATTTATATCATATTTAATGTGATGACATCTAAACCCATATTAAATATGTGTTTTTACATTATTACATTATTACGTTTTTACAAAATGTTCATACTTTACATTGTCATCTAAACTCGCATCATCGTATTTAATATGATGATGATCATGTTTATATCATATTTGTTAGGATGTTGTTATCTAAACCCACATCATCAGTGATAATGATTATGTGGGTTTAAAAATCAATTTAATGGAAAGTAGGAGCATTTTTACCTCCCAAAACCCTCTCAAACTGCATTACTAGATTTCACTTTGATTACCGCCATCGTTATTGGAGACATTTAAATCTGGGTCTTATAGTAAACCTTGTGCACAGATTCATAAAAATAGAACCACAAGTTATTCATCTGATTTATTATAAGAGGGATTTATTATAAGTGCCCTCTCAACACTGATTGGCCGTGATTATTTCAGTTCTCTGCCCCCTGAAAGGGGCAGTTGGTGGCGTAACAGTAGGGTGTTCGCCCCGTGATCAGAAGGTCGCAGGTTCCAATCCAGGGCCGGTAAAGTTACCACTGAGGTACTCATGAGCAAGGTACCGTCCCCAAGCGCTGCTCCCCGGCCGCTTGTTAGCTGCCCACTGCTCCTTCACAGATGGGTTAAATGCAGAGGTCACATTTGGTTGTGGTGCACTGTGTGCTGTGCTGTGGTGTGTTCACAATGACAAATAATCACTCACTTTCATGCGCTCTGTCTCGTTTGCTAGCCGTCATTAGCTGATGATTCTCTTGATCTTTCATACTGGCCATTTTTAGGGTCGCAGTGTCTGTTTATTAGCGGTCAGTGGAACTAGGTCAGCCGTAACCGGACTGACTCAGCACTGCGGTTTGCTCGTTAAGTGTGTAAGTCAAATGACTCCTTCTATGATTACCTCATTTTGAAGTCAGTGTGTAGCTCGGGTGAGTCAGACCTGTCAGTTTTAGTTGAGAGAGTGATAAGTGAGTTGTAGCATAGGGCTGTTATAGATCATTAAGCTGGTATATTAATAGGAATAATGAAATATAAAATAATATTGTATTATTATGAAATGTAAAATATGTATCATTTTATATTCAATTATTAATAGTAATATATCAGCTGAATGACCCATAGGAGTACTGTGCTCACATGAAAGTGAAAGCCACAGCACAGCACACAGTGCACCATGACGAAATGTGACCTCTGCATTTAACCCTTCCGTGAAGGAGCAGTGGGCAGCTAACAAGCACCCGGGGAGCAGTGCTTGGGGACGGTACCTTGCTCATGAGTAGGCCTACCTCAGTGGTAGCTTTACCGGCCCTGGATTTGAACCTGCGACCTTCTGATCACAGGGCGAACACCCTACTGTTATGCCACCAATTGCAACCCACTCGTTACTCTTATTGTCCATTTAGCATTAAATATAAGAGAGCACATTATTACATAATATTACATACAGTGAGAAGGTCCTGGGTTCGAGCCCCGGGTTGGCCGTATAGACTTCCTGTGTGGAATTTGCGTGCTTTCCCCCTTTTCGAAAGGGCTTCCTCCTCCGGGTGCTCAGGTTTCCTCCCACAGGCCAAAAGCGTGCAATATAGGTAACTTGGCGACTCTAAATTGGCCCCATAAGATGTGAGTGAGAGTGCGATTGTGTGATCGTGTGCCCTGTGGTTGGTCCCCGCCTTGCGCCCCGGAAGTGCCCCGCCACCGTGACCCCGGTTGGGATTAAATGGCTCGGATAATGAATGAGTTGACTGCATCTATTTATTTCCTCATTTTAAAATAAGAATTCATTTTTGGAGCATCAGTAATGTGCTGTAAATCTGCAAGAACTGAGACCACCACTGGGAGGCGCAGTAATGTTCAGAATTAGTAAAGTGATTTTGTGGTTTCCTCCAACATGTACTGACCAGGTCTGTTTTTTCTGCTCTAGATCAACGTTTTACAGGCCAAAAAGAAGTTTGAAATTTTGGATTCGGTGAGTTCAGTTTTTCACTTTCCACCCACGTTAAACCCACTTTCCGAAAGGGAAGAGCCAAGAACAAATACAGTTTAATCCAAAAATTGTACTGTAAAAAATACAGATCATATGACAGTACAGATCATATGACATATTGAATTCATTTGGACTAATGAAGTGTCTTGTTTTTCGTTCTCTCGTCTCTTTTCCGGCTCCTTTGCAGATGCTGTCGTTTATGCAGGCACAGTACACACTGTTCCAGCAGGGCTACAACCTCCTGGATGAACTCAACCCCTACATGAAGAAGCTGGCAGCTGAGGTGAGCACTCCATCCCTTCAAATCATGTTCCGGACCCAGGGAACCTTTAATTCTGTTCATAGTGCACCCTGTACCGTAGTACAGGCCCTGTGATCCGAGGTTCGCCGCTTCACGTCCCGGTAAAGGGATCGGTGAAAGGTACCACTGAGGTACTCATGAGCAAGTCTCCCTCTCCAAGCACTGCTCCCCGGGCAGCACTGTGCACTGTGTTCACAATGACAAATAATTACTAATTTAAACTTCTTTTTTGTCTGTGAAACGTTGATCGGAGGAGAAATTTTGTGCGGTCAGTACTTTTTAGAGACAACCACAAATTCATTATTTTGATTTTCATTACCTATAGCAAACCCCAAAAATTGTTCAAACATGTTTGGAGCAAAACTGTCATTAACAATCCAGTCGACCAGGGAAGTTTTCTACTTTGTGTCTGTGCCCTTACAAATTTAGGATATTCTTTGTAACTTGTAACCGCAGAAACAGGTGATAGTTTTGTAGAACATGACATTTTATTGTTCACTGTTAACGTTGGTGTGTCTGATTAATAGTACAATATTTGGTATATTAGTCATTTCAGGAGGTATTGTAGCTCCACATTTCAGATGTTTTGAACAATATAATTATCCCTTTGTGTGAGAACCAAAAATCGGTCATCATTTGCCAAAAAGATAAACAAAGGCCTAGATCTCCCTTTTTGAATCATACTGTACTATACTTTAACGAGTCGCTTGATGTCCAGATCTGAATTTTTTTTCTCCTGCTCACCTGCTGTGTTGTGTTCTGCCTGCAGCTGGATCAGCTGGTGATAGACTCGGCCATGGAGAAGAGACTGATGGAGCACCAGCACGCCATCATACAGCAGAGGGTGAGCTTTAATCAAGTAAAGACACATAAACACAGACATAAACACACTCAGGAACCATCTGTATATATATATATGTCTCACCACTGTTTGCAGAGAATTGACAATCAAGTTTTATCTCAAGGATGTGAAATCATCAAACTTAGGGACGTTTGTAGTGTAATAATGTGAGTGATTATTTTTGTCATTGTGAACACAGCACAGCACACAGCGCACCACAACAAAATGTGACCTCTAACAAACTAACAAGCGCCCGGGGAGCAGTGAACAACTGTCCCCAAGCACTGCTCCCTGGGCTCTGCCAAAAAGCTGGCTCCTTCATGGATGGGTCAAATGCAGAGGTCACATTTTATTGAGGTGTACTGTGTTGCTGTGCTGTGTTCGCAATGACAAATAATCACTCACTCAAATGAAAACCGTTTCATTATAGGGCTTCTCCGTAAAGACATTAACACGGCTTTACTTAAAAGTGCATCCAGTTTGAAGAAGTATTTTAGAAGTGGGTTATGACTGGTTTGTTGCAGTACTTTATGATGTTAACACTGTTTTTTCTCTCTCTTTTCTCTGCATGTCTTCCTCCACTCCAGACTTTGATGCAGGTGAGTGTATTCCATTTTTCCCACATTTCTAATCTCTCGTCCTGGTCCATCTCAGGTCCGTCACTGGCCCCAATTAATCCTTACACCGCTCGTTACGAGACTAAGCGAGTCCGAGTCGAGTTTCCCTCATCGTCGATTTTGATCCATCATTCGACAAATGCAACGTGCGAGCTAGAGCCGGCTTGTTCCAGCGTAGGAGGTTATCGATTCCCGATCTGTAAAAGGCTCATTTACGGCCATCACATGCCGTGCACGTTTCAGGAGATCGATGTAAGGGGGGGTGTGTCTGTGTGGGTATGTGTGTAAGAGTGTGTGTGTGTGTGTGGGAAGTTTGATGATAGAGGGCCAGCTCAACAACGCATGAACAATGAACGCATTCAGCCTGCACGTTTGAAGCATTGAATAAGGTGTTGTCCGGTTCAGAAAAAAAAACGTTTTACGACACCGTCTGCCTTTTGGGTTTCATCCTCACCGGCTGAGCAGTTTGTCGAGGCAGCCCTTTGTCCGCACATATATACACACACACACACACACACACTCACACACACACACACACACATATATGCAAGGGGAGGGTGAAAGGGGATTTCTTTAAGGACAATCAAGAAGTGATAGTCAAGCTGGTGATTTGAGACCCAAAGACATGAAATCATAAAACTTCAGGCAAAAACTTTATACAAAAAATATTAGTGTGGCACAGTTTTAGGCTTTAGAATTCAATCTCAACTTCAGAATATATTAAGCTCACATATTTCAGTTATTGCAACAAATGGAGAGAAATAAACCACCTCGTGGAAAGTCAAAGTCTTTTCTCATCTGCATTCATAGGATAAAAGTCACAGATTACTTTAGCAATTATTATACTAATCCTAGAATAGAATTCTAAGGAGCGATCAAAAGTTCTACCATCAATTTATTGTAACTAACACCTCATTTATAGACATTGAAGCCATAATATACACTACCAGTCAAAAGTTTGGACACACCTTCCCATTCAATCTTTTATTCTTTATTATCATGACTATTTACACTGTAGATTCTCACTGAAGGCACTATGAATGAACACATATGGAATTATGTAGTAAACAAAAAGTGTGAAATAACCCAAAACATGTTTTATATCTTAGATTCTTGAAAATAACCACCCTTTGCTTTGATCACTGCTTTGCACACTCTTGGCATTCTCTCGATGAGCTTCATGATGTTCCTGAAATGGTTTTCCAACAGTCTTGAAGGAGTTCCCAGAGATGCTGAGCACCTGTTGGCCCTTTTGCCTTCACTCTGCGGTCCATCTCATCCCAAACCATCTCAATTGGGTTTGGTCAGGTGACTGTGGAGGCCAGGCCATCTGGTGCAGCACTCCATCACTCTCCTTCTGGGTCAAATAGCCCTTACACAGTTCGTTCATAGTTTTGATGCCTTCAGTGAGAATCTACAATGTAAATAGTAATGAAAATAAAGAAAAAACAGTGAATGGGAAGGTGTGTCCAAACTTTTGACTGGTAGTGTCTATTGAAACTCCAATATAAATCTTAACGAACTTCTTTTCGCAACTTTGACTTGCTCACACAACTTTATTGCAGAAAAACGCCTAAAAACACCATTTTTTTTAGAAAAGCTGCCACAAAATCAGGCATTTTAGTCCACAACAATCCCAAAAAAGGTCCATGAAATCCGGGAAGGACTGGACATTGCACCATCTATAGTATTGGCAACCTGAACTTGTGTTGGGGAAAAATTATGTTAGTTGAAAAAAAAAAAGAATCGTTTTTGAATTATTAGTGTTTGATATTGCTTCATCGCTGCATCACTTTGGACCGTCTGACTCATGGCTGCACGGCACGTGACCGCTGTGTTCCAAACCCCGTCCCCGCGTCACTGGGACACAGCAAATATTCATCTCCACATTGCACTAAGGAGCTTATAGCTGGACGCTCGAAATGTGGTTCTGGCAAAAGTTAGCGAGTGTGTTTTTATTATTATCCGTGACCTTGTTGCAGGGCTTGTGCCAGTGCTGTTTGAAAGCCCATTTCCGTCCAGATGTGGGGTAAAGCTCGGAGCGGGACTCGTGTTGAGACTGGGGAGCTTCAGGGTAATAAGTTGAGAGTGTTTAAACTACTTTAACGCTCCGTCCATAACACGAGATGAGAGAAAGGGAGAGTGTGAAAGAGTAGAAGAAGGTTGAGGGGAAACAATATCAGAACATGACAGTAAATTGGTAGTAATGGGGACAACCCATTGGTATTTTTAAGCTTTTAAAAAAATCATGATGTGGAAAAATAATCACGACGAAGAAACACATACTGACCCGCAACATTTTTCGTGTCTTAATCTTCAGCATTATGCAATACACCTTTCCCTGACTTAATACATGTGAACGATTTTCTCTCTGTAAGTACCACTTACATTGTCAAGCGTCTCTTAAACAGACACTGTGCTGAACCTCATCCAGTGTGGGCTCATATTTCAGAGCGATCAATAAAATGGCACATTTCCGTTCCATGTGCGCGCTGCTTATTAACACCACTGCAAACTGGAACTCACATGGGCTTCCAGACACACTGTACACCGCAGTCGGCAGAACCATCGATTATTAGTTTGAGCCGATCAGCAGTCAGTGAGTTCAGTGTAGAATTTCCTCAAAATAATGGTACTGATGCTGCTGATAATGAAAATGATGGTGAGTAATATGGAGTCGTACCAGTGCACACCGTTAAGTGTACAGCTACAATCCTGAGTTGACCAAATGAGGGTTGAGTCAGGTTAGAATTTTGAGAAAAATATGTTTAAAAGTCGGGCTGAGAATGTTAATGAGTTAACTCAGAGAATTTAATTTGGAAACTCATATTTTTTAATGCGACTTAATTATACGACCTAATTCAACCCAAGCTTCAACCGGTACCTTCAGCGCAGATCTGACTGATTCCTCGTTTATCACAAAGCAAAACTCGCCTTTTTCAACGCATTATCGGCCTAATTTTAAGATATAGATGTGGTGGATCGTACTCGACTGAAATGTTTTTATAATGCAGGCTTGGACTATTCTGCGGAATATTCTGTATATCTGCAAAAGGGTGATCCTGAAGAAAAAGTGCAGAACACACTCAGGATGGTTTTTGGTTTGATGTGGCTTTTCAAGTCAAGAAATAATCCAGCAGAGAAAAAAATCATTTCTATGATCTTAGTCACCCTTTATGTCTTGCATAGAATTACTGGAGTTAAATAATTCAACGATGTTGAGTCAGACCGTCAGTAGTCCTCATCCTGTGCTGCATCAATGGACAGAGACACAAGCACCAGGTGTGTTTGAGATTAGAGATTCCTGCTCAGCGCTTTCAGAGTCTGGATGTTTCTTCTCAGGCCTGAAGCCAAGCCTACGCTAAAGGGAGCAGATGGCACGAACGTGGCGGTAACCGAGTCAGAGCAGGAGAGGTGACACGCCAAAAAAACGGCGCCGAATTAGTGCCACCAACTGGTCAGGCCATGTGCAGTTCGATTCAAGATCGGCTCTGGAAACTCACACACACGTGCACATGTGGGCTTGGAGTTTTCCGCAGGCCGCGTCTGTGCCATTGAGAATAATAAGGCTTACGGGTGAAACGAGCCATCTGCTTTCACACTCATGTGAACTTGATTTTGGCATCTTTTACACCTTCATGAATATGTGCTGCTTAAGTTCAGATTACAATCTTGATAGCGCAAATAAAAAATTTCATCTCTTTGATCTCTCATCCAAGTAACTTTTGTAAATGGTCAGGGACAGATTGCATCCACCTTTAACACATTTAAGTGTGAAAAGACTTAAATGTGTAAAATTGAAAAAGCATTATGTAATAGTACGATAATAAATTAATTTAAAAAATCCCCCAAATCATTAATCATTTTTTATAAAACAAATAGAGTATGGAAAAATGTTCCGACCTCTGTACCTTTGCCCATCAGGTGTTGGCCATAAACGTTGACAGATGTTGCATTCAGACAATTTGCAACAAACTGATTCTTTTGATCCCTACAGCACCTTAAGTGCATAGCTACGATCGGAAGTATTTGATTGAAGTGTGATGCAGTCTGGAGCAAAGCATCATTAACATGAACCAGTGGCATTGCAACTAAATTTTGTACATTTTTGTAACTTGTATTTGCAAAAACTAGATAATTGTTCTTCAGAAATTGACGTTTTATTGTTTACTGTCTAATCTTTCATTCAAAAGCTACGCGATTCTGGTGTGGTAACTTATATAATTTAACACTTTGTTGCAATTTTTATTCTGAGTGCAACCCTGAAACTCACTTTGTTTTAAGTCATTATGTGGAACACGAGAGAAAAAAGTACTCAGTAAACGGTAGAGAGATGGAGAGTAGGCAAAACCAGTTGGATCAAGTGGAGTAGTATCTGAGAGTTAATCTGTCCGAGTGCATCATGTGTGCAGAACAGAACGCTGACTTTTAAGTACATGTCCAGCCTTTTTCCCATCGGCCATGGTGTTGCCCCAGTGACCCTGTGACCCTGCTTGGAGATTAACCGCCCCGCCTAGCCCTCAGCAGCTCAACAACACAGAGCTACGTCACTGCCTTTACTCCGACCCCTCCCTTAGAGGAAGTGTGGGGAGATCATAACCTTTTCGACGTCATGACCTCACAACTTGATGCCCACTTTGTGCGAGTGTGACCTCGCCACATGTGATAGTATTTGGAAGACCGGTTGATCTTTAAAAACGATGACACTGCACATGCCTCAACTAGAGGAGGACTCCCAAGTCGAACCCAAAATGAGATGTGTAGAATGTGTAGGTAGCCATTAAATGGAAACAATGATTTTTGTCCATATGCCTTGGAGCGTCTGAGAAGGAAAAATGCCATGACGGTGAACAACAAATCTAAAAATCCAGGAATGTTTAGGATGAATTTAGACTTTTTGGGTCTGGTTTATCAGCCATTATTGAGAAGAATTTTGCTCTTAAAATCTACTTTCACAAAGATTCTGACATTCAGCAATGTTTTCTGATTTAAGATTTGTGTTCCTAGGTAAGAACACAATCTATGACAGCTAAAGAGCGCAAATTTTATTACATGCATGTTTCTGCAACACCTTAGCTTGGTGGGATTTTTCTTCAGTTCTGCAGTTGTGCATCATTATACTGTTTAAAAGTCTTAGTTTTCTCTTAAAATACATTTTTGAGTGCCTTCCTTTAATAAATTTGGGGTCTGTTTTCTTTTGCCATTTTTCTTCCCAATTTTTTCTTTTTGTGTGTCTATGATTCTAAGCTCATGTTGTGAGTAACTCTTACATGAAGTATTCTACTTAGATTTCAGCTACAAATTTAGATTTGTTCCATCAAAAGACTAACATATGATAAAATCCAGTCTTTATATTTTTTCCTACCGCATCCCCCCTTCATTGCAACAGTTGTGCTTTCTTATTCTCTTTCTCTCGCTTGCTCTTCCTCTCTCCCCTTTTTCTCTCACAACATATTTCCCCTGGCAGAATTACGATCTCTCCGGCTGTCCCACCACCTTTCTTCTGCTCCAGCCTTGTGTTACATCTGCCACCAAACACACACACAAATACACACATACAATTAATACCCACACCGGTCTTGTCCCCCCAGCCAGCCTTGTCTTAGTTGTGGCCCCCAGGGGACTCGCCGTTGCCATTCTCCCACAGAGTTATGGCATCTTCAGCAGGGTCTCACAGCTGTGTGTGAACACGCGAGTGTGTGCCGTGTGAAGAAGGGGCCCAAAATGGCAAATAAACGCAGTTTTATGTCTCACTTTGGTAAAGTTCGCTGGTTTATGTTGTACCTACCTAGTATGAGACTATATGTGTCACTCTTTCAGTAGCATTGAAAAACACTTCCAGTCAAATGTTTCGACACATGTACATATAAGAAAGAAAGAGAGAGAGACTCAAAAGGAAGGAAGGAAGAGAATCAGATGAATCAGAAGAAATTAACGAGAAAGAGAGACAGACATGAAGAAAGAGAGGGTACTCTGATTTAAGAACGAGAGCAGGAGAGAAAGAGGGAAGGAGGTCGTGAGAGAGAGAGAGAGAGAGAGACTGAGATCAAAGAAATTAAAGACAAAAACAAACAGGTTTAAGGAAAAGAAGGAGAAAAAAGGAGGAGGACAGGAGGAGAGCCACATCAAAGAAAGAGAAAGAGGGAAAAAAAGAGGGAGAGATGTAAAGAGAAAGACACTGAAGAAAGAAAGAATAAATGAATGCATGAGAGCGGAAGACAGAGTTCAGGAGAGAGAAACTCAGATTTAAGGAAGAGAGATAAAGGAAAGAGAAAAACTGAAGAAAGGAAAGAAGAAGAGACACTGACTGAAGAAAGAAGGAAAAAGAACGAGAGGTCAAGCGAGAGAAGGAGACTGGGACTAATATGCGAACAGCCGTGACCGCACTATGACGAGAAGCTTTATTAGAAAAGTTAAAGCTGTACGTAGTGAAAGTGTGAAGAGTGAAAGTTTGTGAATCGCTGAGTGAGTGAGTGCGTGCGTGCGCGCGTGAGTGAGCGGTCGCGCGTGCGGGCGTCGTAAACGACGGCGCGTGGGAGGGGCGCGCGAGGCGCAATAACGTCCGCTTGATTAGGCAGCAATTGTTTTTCGGTTGACCGGCGGACAGATGGACGCGGCTGTATTCCAGCACCGGGCCCGCTCACGAGCGCGAGCCTCGCCGCGGGCCAGAGAGCGAGGGCACTCCGGTCAGAAGCGAGCGTGCGCGCGGACAGCTGTATGCTAATCGCGTGGACGGCGCGCGAGCAGGTGGCAGTTATGAAGCCCGGAGCTGCTTATTCGCGCAGCAGTCGCGTGGCAGTGAGGTTGCAGCACGCGCGCGTCCCAAACATGCCGGAAAAGTTTTAGATGTGTCTTTTTCTAGTTTATTTTTTGGCAACGATTATCCGCTTTTTGAGATGCTTCGGGATAAACTTTATTTAAAGATGAAGACGTTGGGGAGGTTATGGAAGTTTAACTACACGGTGGTGAGTTTATTTGTTTTAGTTTAATTTTTTTCGGACATGGACGAGTTTCAGTTTACTTTTTTGTTTTTTTTTAGTTCATTTTGGTAACAATAATCCGGTTTTGTGGATGCTTAGGGATAAACTTTTTTGGAGATGAAAACGTTTGGGAGGTTATGGAGATTTGACTATTCGATTGAGAATCTTTCTTTCTTTCTTTCTTTCTTTCTTTCTTTCTTTCTTTCTCTGTCTGTTAGAGGTGCTATTGAAGCTTGTTCTCGTGTTTTTCAATAAAATAGGTTTTAGCTCATTAGCTAAATGTCATTGTTATTGAAGTTAGTATTCTGAGATACAAAAAGAACGTCGTTGTTTATTTGCACATTTAATAGTAGTTGGTATTTACATCTTAGTATTCTGAGGCACAGAAATAATAAGTGGCATCTTTATCTACATAGACTTTATCTAATCCTAATGGTTTTCTGAATGGTAGTTTTGTCATTGCATGTCATTGTTATTATGATATTGATATTAGAAGTTGGCAGGCTTTTAGTCTTTATTGTGTGATTTATCTTATATCCAGTTATTTGTCTTGTTGTGCACTGTTACTTTGCAGGCGGTTTTATGGAGCAGAAATACACACTTGTCATGACAGAGTTTATTCATACAGGTGTCATAATGAACAGCTTCTGTAAGGCTCTGATTTGGATCACCATAAGACAAAACATACATTTTACCATGTTATGCTAACAAAGTTTTTGCCATCTCAACTTTCTTGTGTTGAGAAAGTTGTAGTGCAATTTGTTAAGTCTAAAAGGATCCTCTGATCCATGTGCAAGGAATCTTGAGGCTTTAACCACTGGTTATTTAGAAAAAAAATGGACATGAACAAAGAACGTCTACTTGTGCAATTTCACCAAAAAGTTGCCTGTTTACGCCGCGTATTTTTACATAGTGTACACATGATTATGGAATGGTTGACTTTAAAAAGTGATGACCCTTAAATGTTTTTTTCCTCATGGTCCTGATCCCACCATTTGCCATCGATTCAGTAGATGATCCGTTCTTCATAGAGGTTTGATTGGAAACAACTGGCTTGTACCAGCAGGACTGTCACAGCAGATCCAAATTAGAATGCATGTCCGATCTTGAACAGTCATCAAAATGTGGCTGGAGCGGCTGTGTGTGCGTTCCACCCAAAAAAGAGTTTGGGGAATTAGGTTATGATTCTTGTATCCATGAGGATTATCTTTGTCTGAGGGGGATTAAGGTTTTTACTTTTTTCAGTCTATTTATGGCTTTTGAAGGGGGATTGATGAGCGTTACCACTTTGTGCTTTACAATTATATAATGACAAACATTTTATAGCACTTTAATTGGGAGTAAATATGCTACCTAAGTTCGCATATGGAATTAGTTGTGGGTAAAGAGTCAAAACAGCAGACTGTAAGTTTTTGGGCAAATCTCTAAAACGTGGGACAGATGAACAGGAGTACATACTGGGATGCATTTTACAGCAGCAATTTTCAGATTGTGAAAGTGAGTGTGAAAGTCCACGTATTCAGGCTTACATTTGAATAAAAGTTTTTCATATAGGCTAAATTATTCAGACTTGGTGTGAAAAGACTTTACATCAGTTGCATAAATTAGTTAATGCTGGTGGAGACACCATTTTTCTGACCTAGATTTTGCCCCTTTGTTTTGGCTCTGACAGGACTTTGCCTACGATGACACGAAGATGGAATTTAACGTGGATGCCCCGAATGGAGTGGTGATGGAGGGATATCTGTTCAAGAGAGCCAGCAATGCTTTCAAGACATGGAACAGGTAAAGAAACTAAAACATATCTCTCATGATGGAAGTCAGCTGACCTGTTGCTTATAATAAGTGTTCCCATTTTTTCAGGCGGTGGTTTTCAATACAAAACAGCCAGCTTGTGTATCAGAAGAGGTTAAAGGTAACACCGGTCATGCTGTATTTTTTGAGGTTTAGTGTGCACTTTTACAATGGTGTGAAGCAAAGTCTGAGACTTTATGCTACCTTTTAACGTGGCTGAACGTTCTCTGGTTCATTCAGGATTCTCTGACAGTGGTGGTGGAGGACTTGAGGCTTTGTTCGGTCAAACCTTGTGAGGACATAGAAAGGAGATTTTGCTTCGAAGTGGTGTCTCCTACAAAGTGCGTATCTGATCATGCTTATACTTTATGAGCATATTTGTGTATTTTTGCATCTCTGTAGGAGCAAAAGAGTTTTGAGACTGATGCACTGAAAAAAAAAAAGATTTGTGACCTTCTCACGTTTTTATTAAATTGATGTTCATATGCTCAAAATTGACAGCCTATGAAATTAATTCTAATAAATCTTATGTGAGAAAACATGTTTTAGCATCCATAAAATTATACTATATTAATGTATGAAAGAAATTCTATAAAATGTTATAAAACCAAAATGTTGATTAAAAAGTTAAATGTATGAAAATAAATGTATTTAGGTTACATTACAAATGCACAGTATTAAAAATTTACACTGAATAAATGAACAATTTAAATATGTAAACATGTAAGTTGCTTTATAATTACATATTTAAGTCTGTATTCACAACGACAAATAATCAAAATAAATTTCCTGTACTTCTGCAGAAGCTGCATGCTGCAGGCCGAGTCGGAGAAGCTTCGTCAGGCCTGGATTCAGGCTGTTCAAGCCAGCATTGCCTCGGCCTACAGAGAGATCACAGACAACTACTACATAGAGGTCAGTCTTTTTAACAACACTGTGCTCTTTTGGTCTTTTTACACTGACCGAGAAGCATTCGTAAACCTATTCAGCAAATTTCTAAGGTGTTCCTTGTG
The DNA here is from genome assembly GCA_032718565.1 of Distichodus sexfasciatus. NCBI lineage: Eukaryota > Metazoa > Chordata > Actinopteri > Characiformes > Distichodontidae > Distichodus > Distichodus sexfasciatus. The sequence goes on from JAVGVS010000179.1 coordinate 524,387, forward strand.
TTCAAACCTTGTGTCTTGGCCCTCAGTGTTTGGACAGAACGGCGTCGCCGTCCACCAGCAGCATTGAGTCGGCGAGCGAGGCTCGGGACAGGAGTGTGAGGTTGGAGACGGTGCTGCAGAGGGTGCAGTCTCTCCCGGGCAATGAGGTGTGCTGCGACTGCGGCCAGGCCGACCCCTGCTGGGCCAGCATCAACCTGGGCATCCTGCTTTGCATCGAGTGCTCGGGCATCCACAGGTAAGGCTCCAGCTCACACACAAGCTTGTGTGAAAACAGTAAGGATGTAACGAAACAGTCAGCTCACGAGACAAGACCATACACAATGATTTTTTTTTTTTACTGTTCTGATGATGTACTGATCTGCAGGAGTTTGGGGGTCCATTGCTCGAAAGTGCGTTCTTTAACCCTGGACTCCTGGGAACCAGAGCTAATGAAGGTACTCTACAGTCACCTTTACTGTATTTTACATTTTACTATGATTTTGGTGCTGAAAGCCATCTCATTGATCTCTTGCTCTCTCTCTTTTAAATTAGCTAATGTGTGAACTGGGGAACACAGTGATAAACCGGATCTACGAAGGTGCCTGTGAAGAAAGAGGTTTGAAAAAACCAGGCCCAAACAGTACCAGGTGAGTGAGCTCTTGTTCTCCTTTTTATGCCGTATTTAGCTTAGAATTATTCTAGGAGCTATGTACTGTAAAGACAGTGCTTGATGCTTAGATATCTTAAATGTATTAATGTACTTTCAGCAGTCTTGATCTGCCAGCTTTTCGTCTGTGTCTCACCCTCAGGCAGGAGAAGGAAGCTTGGATTAAAGCAAAGTATGTTGAGAGGAAGTTCCTGAAGAAGATGAGCGGCGCAGAGGCGCTGGCGCAGGGGGGCAGGAAGTCGCATCACTGGCGCGTGAAGAAGTGCAGACGGGCCAACAGCTCGGTCCAAGGACCCAAAACGCGACGGAAATACAGGCGCGACATCGTATCGCCTGGCAACCTCTCTGCAGGTATACACCGCCTGAGAGTTCACACAAAATTATATGTAATGGTGAGTGACGCCAAGTGTTGTCTAAAAGCAGTGACTGTGCAGGAACGACCCCAACTAGAGATGCATTTCCACAAGAAAACCTTTTGAGATTTATGTGTTCTTAAGACCAGCGATGATTATGTGAAATTACGCCGCTCTTAAAGGTGTACTTGTTCAAACCATTTTCAGTAAATGCACACCTGTGTGAAACGAACAGCTGCTTTTAGACTGAAAATGAGCCATTTACTGTAAATAAATTGTAAATACTAAATCGGTCACAAATCAAACTTCTCGTCCTCAGCCGCCGCAGCCAAGTTCCGCAGAGAGTCACTGTTCTGTCCTGACGAACTGGACTCGCTCTTCTCTTACTTTGACACCGGCTCCGGCCCCCGCAGTAAGTCACCACCCAACCTTGAGTTTGATCGGTGCTTAATATGTAACTGGAATTGCTAAATTACTAAGCAACATGTCCCACACTTTATTAGCCAAGTCTTAACCAAACCTACCAAGTGATTTTGATGCAGTCTTGGCTGCTGGGATCGAAGGCTGCTGGACTTCTTTTAGGTTCTTGAAGACGTTTCACCTCTCATCCGAAAGGCTTTTTCAGTTCTAAAAACTGACGTTCTAGCCCTTCAGGTAGTATGATGATGAGGTAGTAACATGATGAAGAAACTATCTTGAAAAACCTTAAAGATGCCCAGTTGCCTTCGATTTAAGCACTCAAGACTACCAAGTCCTGCAGTCAAGATTTGCTGGTGATCGAAGTCAAAAGAAATGTCTTTACTGCCAAAGAGGCCTGTTGCCTACTGCTTATTGCTTAAAGCATAAAGGTTTCTGTTTAACCCTCCAGCCCAGCGTGTGAGTTGTGTGTTTGAGGAGGCTGTTGTGTGAGTAACGTGTCCGTGGCTTGGCGCTTCTTGGCCCCGCAGGTTTGAGCAGCGACAGCGGTTTGGGAGGCAGCACTGACGGCAGCACAGACGTCCTGGTGTTCGGCTCGGTGGTGGACAGCGTCACGGAGGAGGGTGAGAACCTCTTAAGGGCATTAAAAGGAGTTTAACAAATCTTGAAGTTGCGTTTCTCAAAGTGGGGGGCACGGCAAAGCGAATGACTGACTTTGAAAGTGAACTCTGGGAGCTGATGAAGTTTTAAAGCCATTTTTGTGCAGACAGGACATTTTGAGATGAATATAGGTGGAGAAGTAGGGTTGAGAGTGTTGACGTACTGACTTGCTCTCGGCCTCATTTTTCTCTCGTGTCCCCGACTGCAGAATGTGAGGACTCGGACGAGTCCAGCGGCGAGGTGGAGATCGAGCAGGAGACGTCGGACTCGGAGGACTCGCGGGAGCTGCACCCTGCAGCGCTGCTCTGTAAGGCCTCACGGGGCCGAAACCTACCCCTCATGGCCGAGGCGTTGGCATACGGAGCTGACGTCAACTCCATCAACGACGACGACGAGAGCAAGGGCCCGTTAATACATGCAGTCATAGGGGTGAGACCTTTCGTGCCAGTTTGTGTTAAGACAAGCTCACCGTGTATAATTAACGCCAGCAACAGGTTTCAGGAACGGGCCCAATGCGAGTTTTATCGTGTGTTCTTAAGGGCAGGTACCTAATTAGTTAGTCAGGATCAACTTCGATCGGGTTTGTACGAAAATTCAGGCAAACCAGATCGTTCTATGTCGAAAGGCCGAAAACTACCGCTGTAGTGCAGTGTCTGTCTAACCTGCTCTCTTTCTCTTTGGTTCATCCTTGCGCAGGGTTCGCTGGTAGCCTGCGAGTTCCTGCTACAGAACGGCGCTGACGTGAATCAGAAAGACGCGAGAGGGCAGGGCCCCCTCCACCACGCCACGTGTCTGGGACACACTGGGTGAGAACGAGCTGCACGCTCTTTCCCATCGCTCCCGCCGTTAATCTAATATCAGCCTGATTCTCGTTCACAGGTTTACCGGTGTAACTGTTCAGAGATTAGAGAATATTGATATTGTTAGTATTGTTAAAGGCAGTACTGGTCTTGAATCTTGGCTCTTGACTTTACCACGTTTGCTGTTTCCCACAGGCAGGTGTGTCTGTTCCTGAAGCGAGGGGCGTCTCAGACCGAACTGGACGAACACGGGCAGGACCCTTTGAGCATCGCCGTGCAGGCGGCCAACGCCGACATCGTCACACTGTGAGACCCAGAGCTAAACGTTTTTGTTTTTAGTCAATCAGTTAACGTACGAAGCCTCTCTGAAATGGCCATATGTGATCCTCCACGGCAAAACCAGTCGCTTGTCGCAAATTTTCAAAACTGAGTTATGATGTTAAGGGCATAAATCAAGCTTCAAAACGATACCTATATGGAATGAATCAGACGACATATGACTGAGATATCAACATTCAAAGGAGTCGGGTTTCTCCTGTCACGCCAAGTGAGAAACGGAGAAATCTGCCTTTGAAGTTGACTATCGCCGTAGCACTCACAGACGCTCAGCTCGTTTGCATTTCTTCGGTGACCTCGCTGCGTTTACAGCCACCTGGATAGCCTACCTGCGTTAGGTTAACTGAACTCGGGAGACGGAGATGGATTCCGGAGAAATATCTTCACGCTAGTCAACCAGTGGATTTAACGTAAATATCGAGTAGAGCGGTCAAAACAGAAACTTTTAACATTCTTCAGAGATTGGTGCTTTCGCCTCAAGAAAGTGCGTTTTTAGGATGGAAAAGGAGTGATTTTTTAGCCAAATTTATTCCCAGTACAGTATATAGACCTTCACTGTTTCAAAAACACTAAAAACTAAAAATCCAACATTTTACCCCACGCAACGTAAACAGTCATTTTTCTCGCAAACCTCCGTTGCGACAAGCGACTGGTTTTGCCGTGGAAGGTCACATATAGAAACACGTGCTGTCACAGTAGGTGCTCTGTAGAGTGTAACATATGATTTCTCTAAAAATTACAGTATTTTAAATGTAAAACATTTATTTTTAAATCTTCTTCATTAAAATCTCTTCTACTTTGATCAGCTCATCGGCCAGTGTAAAATAGTTGATTCCATGAATTGAAATGAGAATGAATTATTGTGGTAATAGTCTGGTAATAACATATTAATAGCAGAATAAGGGCCACAAAAAACACACACCAACACAAAGGTATGAGGTGTCACCTCTAATATCTTCCTCCTCCTGGTTTTAGGTTGCGTTTGGCTCGCATGAACGAGGAGATGCGTGAAGCGGACGGAGCGCTCGGCCAGCCAGGTCAATACCCGGGCAGCAGCCCCACTGAGCAACAGTACAAGAAGTGCATTCAGGAGTTTATCTGCCTCACCATAGGAGGAGCCGCCGAGCACTGCTAAAGCTCGACTCACGCTTCGAGCATTCGCCGTCTTCGGCTCATTCCTCACACTCATAATCGCCTATAAACCAGTCGTTACAAGATCTTCGTGGTGGCTGACGTCCCTTTGAAAAAAATCAGTTTCCACAAGACCTTTAACTCAATTCTTTGAACATGTGTTAGCTATTATTTTAGCGGTAGAACCTTCGACGTCGCTAATACCGTAAAGGCTCCATCCAATGGCGACGTAAAAGACGTTGCAGAGAGCTGCTACCTTCCACTAGGGGAACAGTCACAGAAGGCGTGTATTTACAAACGTAGGAAGCCGGGCGCGGCAGGCAGTCAGAACAACCGTTCTGTAGTATTATTTAGTCGTCATGTACAAAATATGACTGTGTGCACTTTTCCTACCGTCAGTATTTTTATTTTACGTTTTTGGTCACGTTTCGGGATGTTTCTTTGTTATTTGGCCTTGAGTGTGTATTTTGTGTGTGTTTTTATTTATGATGTTCCATGGGAAGACTAGATACAATAGTATTAAACTGGAATCTGGCAAGCGTCTGCGACTTCATGCTTGAAGCGTAACGCTGTGGCAGTTGATTCCGATTCTCTTGGGGCTCGCTTAGATTCGAAGAGGGGCAGCGCACCAACATTATTTTTCTCCTCGTTATCTCGAGATCACAGCTTATTCTTCTCACGACTTTTTTCACATAACAAAAGCCGTTTTGTATGATATTTTTCCTGCACCGAAAGACAGCGGTCATTCGCTTTGTGACACTCCACAGTCAAAGTAAAATCAGATGCGTTCGTCCGTGATGGTAATGCTGTGTTGCTGTATGTATTAAAATAAGTCGTCAGAGAAAAATATTTTGTGATCTAGAGATAACGAGAAGAAAAATAATGTTGATCCAACCGCCCTCGCTTTTGTAGATCCGGCCTTAGTTCACTCGTGTAGTTTTTACCGTCCTTGGTTTTAGCCCCGTTTAATTTCTGGTTCAATTACGGGTGTTTTGAGCATACGAGTTTTGAAAGATGTCCCAGTTAAGTAAATTATTTATAAGCTATGCTAATAATTGTTTTTATATGTTGTATTCTTTTCCACTGAAATTGGGTGTATTACGTTTATTTTCCGCGGTATGATTGGAGCTCTGATCCAGATCCACTGCTTTGAAAAACCACTTTCAGTGTGTCGTACGGCGGTCTGCATGCGTTCTGTTCTTCTTTCGCGTCCTGAAGCAAAAGGCAATATAGCAGCATCATTGCCACTGGCATGTCGACCTCGATGTTTTAAATGCTGCGGCCGCATGGCGTTTTCTGTTGATGCCGTCTGATGTCGGGCTACACTCCTATAGATCTCAGTCCCTCGGGGCGTTTTTACCAAGTTGCATAGACATTAAGCATTTAATGGGGTTGGATAAAGACTAATGATGATGAGGAAACATCTTACGGTCTGAACAGTTTTAATGACGAGGGGATATAACAAATGACATAGAGCATAGTATCTTTCAATTTAAGACTCATATTTGACCTGTTGTGCGAATGGAAAATATTTTAATGAATATCAAAACATTTATATCAATATGGTCTAAAACAACATGTCCAAATGCTATGAGAGACACCAGGCACTGTGATTTGTTTAAAGAATGTGATTTAAAGCCCAAATCCTATTTTCAATTTAGGTCTTATTTTCATGTTAAAATTTAAGTGACCCTTAAAAATGTGATGCCTATTATATTGCGAAATGTATTCCTCATTAACCCCTTTACTTTTTAGAAGCTGCAAGGGAATGGGCTACGGTAACTGGAAAAAGAAAAAGCACTTTGGTAAAACAGGTAAAACAAATATTTTAGTTGCAATTTTTTTTTTTCAAATGATGGGTCCCCAAGGTTGAAAGGAAATATGTTTTTTTTAAAAATGGAAAAGTTACCATGGGCCGGTTTTCAAATTAACTGTAGTTAAAAGTGTTAGTGTCTTTGGGTGTGTATGTGTGTGTCCTGCTCTTGGATCTGTACAATGCTCTGGTCGATTGGGTTTGTAAATAGGCATCTCAACTTACTCAGCTGCTTACTTTCTGCGTACAACTTGTGGAAACTTTGGCTGTATTTCCTGGGACAGTCTGTACAGTCTGTTTTCTCACTGTTAAATGCAGTCCTGTATTTTGGAGACATCCTCATATTATTTACACAACTGCAATCTTAATGGGAAAAAAACAATTGTTTTTTTTTTGAAACACCAGGCCTGGGGGATAAAGGACAAAGAATAAAACTATCATGCTGTTCAGCTTCGTTACTGTATTCTGCTGCATGCCTATGTCTCCACCATTTCTGTCTCCTAAACTGGAGGTAGGATTTAAAGGCAGTCGGTGCAACTCTAGACTACTCACGACAGCTGCACTTTTTGTCATGAATTAAATAAAAACGAATTCCCAAGTCGAATAAATCATATATTTTTGATAATTGTATTACATATTATTAATTGTATAACTACAGACTGCTCCTTTAACTAAAATCATGGAAGGAGGTGGCTTGGTGGGGGGCTCATGTGGGTTCTCTTTCTCTGTTTAGTGGCTTTACTTAGAAACTGATTTACTGGGATAAAAATTACAATATGACATAATAAAAACAATATTTATGTTTTGTCAGGAAAATGAGATTTTTACCCACACATACACAAGTTGCTCCCAATACAGACATTTTCCAAAACAAAAAAATAGAATGTAACCATTTCTGTTATATCTTAACGAGTTTTATTCTCTTCATAGACTCCAGCAGTATTCCTCTGTGACCCTGACAAAAGTAAAACAAGACAAAGTGAGTAGCGTGACCCGATTATTATTAGGGATGGATCTTTTTTTCTTAATGGTGTGGGTTCATCCTCTTTCTCTCTAGCTAGTAATGGGTCATTTCTTTAAAAAGTTACTAAAGAGAGTGGGGTCCCTTAGGCTGGATTTTCTACATACAAAGACAAAGGGATGCAGAATTGTTTACTGGAAAATCAATTTCTGCATTCCTGTATATGATCTGGCTAACTGAGGAATATAGATGTGTGGGTTTACATTTGCCAAAATTGTGATGGTGATTAATCTAGAACCTTCTCTTTAGAATCAAATTCTCTGAATGCTATTTCACTGGCAATTCTTTAAATGTATTTAATAAACAAATGCACCTTACACAGTTGCAGGCCTGCCCATGAAGATCTTGTGCTTTTTATTTACTCTCTTGGTTAATTAATTTGGGAACAGAGACTTGCTTTAGAAGTTTGTAATTATAAGCTTTGCATCATATCATTTAAATCAAATCAAATCAAATCATACATCTGGGCAGTTATAAGAGCATTTGTACTGTGCATTCTTTTTAGACACCATCCGTTCACTAACTTCGTTTGGGAGTTTTCGCACCTGGCTTCAAACAAGCCCAAAAATGTGAGCTGACTTCAAGTCAATCTGAGATTGACTCTTACTGAAAGCTGCAAAAACTTCCATATCTGCAAAACGTGTGACAAATTGGCCACTCAATGCTTATGGATTAATGATGCTGTGTGGATTGAGAATAATATTGAGCAGCCTTTGTTGCAGTGTCAGATATCTATTGAAATAGTCCGCAAACAGTTATGTTTATGCATTTAAGAGTTTAAGGTTTAAATGTTAAGACAATTGGAATAAATGTGCAACAATTTAGGCAATGCTTTAACATTAGCTGATTCCAAATAGGTTTTGTACTATTTTGATGCACTTCTGTCCTTGGGTGTAGTGAATCTTGTTTTAGATGCACAGATTGCTAAAAATAAACGTAAATAAATGTTATGTGTATTGCTTTTCTTCAGCAGTACACACACAGCTGTTCAACAGCACGTATAAAAATCATGGATTGTGGGGTTTCCTGTAATAATGAAAATCTTTATCATTTTCACATTTGTTGAGCTGCATCTAGATTGGTATTTTTAAAGCATTTACATGTTTAAAACGTGAGGTTTGGTGTGGTATGTTTGCTATATTTGTTCATTTATTTTATGTTTTAAAAAAAAAGCAACTTCTGTGTTATTAATTAGGCTTAGACCATAAGCTGTTCTTCAAATCTAAACTCATGTGATATGTGGGAATCAATTTACTGGCCCGTTTTTTGCATAATTTTTCCATCTCTATTTTTTGCAAAAATTTTGACACCTGGTGGTGACAGTAAAACACTGCGTCATGTTCCCCCCAACTTTCAAGTCATAGTTGCTCTTATTTATAAAAAGAGTAGCAATACTTACCGCCAAATTCTAAATACTTGTAACAAAAACTATAATTGTACAAATTATTGCCCTTGATGAGGCTTTGGTGAGAAGCAATAATAAGTAAAAGTGGAAAGAGGGTAGATCCTCTGTAAACTGCAAATATATAATTATTTCTGCTTATTATATCACTGCTAATAACATTAAAGAGAAAAAAAAATAATGAGCGAGTCTTCCAAGTTGGATGGAAAATGCTTGGTCCCCAATTTTCTATTTGTCATTAGGACTCCACTTTTTTATAAAGAAATGGTTAAAAGGACTTGTCAAATATGATCTACAATTTAAAATGCTTGTTGGTGACGTAATAAGATAAATCTTCATTGACTTGTGCATTCTTTTCCTTTAAACTTTTTATTTACATCACTAGATGTTTATGTAATTATATAAGGTTTTTACTCATTACTTACATTTTCAGGTTCCATGTAGCGTTGAGGAATAATGTGTGCTACAAAATATATGTTTACTGTCAAATATGCTGTCATAACTATTTTTTTAATCAAATGTTTCATTGGTTTTTAAATGATTTGTGTACATTGAAACAGAACCAAATGGATAACACAATTTCTACCTGATATTTGGTAAATAAAAGGAACTTTATTGAGGGGAAAAAAAAAACCAAACATCTAACAGCGATGTGTTGTCAACACCACTGTTTAATGTACTAAATGCATAATGGACCGTTCTACAACAAAAAAGACTTTAGTGATTTGCTCATGTTCCCCTTCATTCAATCCCAATGACAAGTCGAGCAGTATGGTGTATGTGTGCTTAAAAAAGGATTAGTGACCAACGTAATTAAATCTCTAAGAGGATTAGAGCCGTCTATAGATAGCTGTTGCACAACCTATAATATAAAATAACTAATTTTTTCTGAGCATGCACCAGCTATTTTCAGCTTACCAGTAGATTTATGCATGTGCTTTTTTCTATCAATAAAACTTTGTCAATAAGCACTCAAGCATACTTAAATACAACGTTGTTGCTTTTCTGAATGTCATACATATTCCTGTTTGCTACTGTTACTGTCTTTTCTTCTTTCTCTACCAGTTCTATCAGTTATATCACTTTCACTGGAACATGGAAGTACATAATTTAATATTTTTAGTAACTTAAACTGAAATAAATACTAAAACTATTGAAAGTACTGGCTAAATCACCCACCTAAGGACACTTGTTCTTCACACAATACATTCCACAATTGCACTGTTAGAGACCTACATAACTTGTACAGTACACTTGTTTAGCCGCAATTTCTATAGTGATTATGGTCTCGTTTGTTTTTAACCCCAAAATACCATAGAAAAAGTATAAAAATAGTTTATCATTTTACTGCATAATATTTTTTCAGTGTTCGAGTGTTTTATTTTTACTATATAATGTTAATTTACTTCGTTATTGCTGGACTTTCACATGTTAAACAACTATATGATTTATATATATATATATATATATATATATATATATATATATATATATATATATATATATATATATACATATGTGAAGAAATCTTGAATCTTGACACTGAATCTTGCGTTACTTTTAGTGCAGTATGCTGATTTTAGCTGCCTGATATCTTTAGTTATATCTGATATCTTAGGTCTTTTCAGACCATTTTAGACAAACTGTTGTTGTTTAATAAAACTGTCCTGACTGATTTATAATGGCATGCTGAAAACGAGATTTAAGGGGGCAACTGGAGGTCATGAGTCAGTGAGCTGAATAAATTACAATGGAAGTAAAACAGGCTGAGAAAAAAGAAAAATTGGAACAAAGCCCAAGGTAAGCAGGGAGCGCAATTATAGTGAGAGGAAATATCAGATATCAAATTAATCACAATAGTTATCTGAAAAAAGGTAAAGCAATCTTGGGAGAAATCACTTTGTTAGATTTTTGCTGGTTCAATAATAAATATGTTCTTTCTGCTAGGACTGAACAATATACAGTATTTTTTTTAAAGAATAATATAAATTTGTGACATCTTTTTGAGTGAATTTGTACAGTAAAAAACATCGAAGCCTACATCGACATTTGGTCTAAAAATAGTGTGATTTGGATTTCGACTCACATCGCAGAACTCAACTTTCTGCTACCATGCGGTCGAATTATCCTGAATTAATGCAATACTTCGAGCACACAAGACGTGTTTTTTGAAGCCTAATTCTATTTTATTTATTTATTTATTTTTACAAAAAACGTGTTTTAAACCCTTAACCAGCTTCATGAGTATCAAATCAGTCATTTTAGCACCGGTATGAACCTAGTGGAAAAGTACGCAGCCCTGCGCAGATGTATTATTTTCGTAGGGTGATAATAGTCACTACTAGGCCCTACGCGATGTTTTCCGCGGAATTTTCCGTCTCCTTTCTTTCTTCACCTGAGAACATCATTTCCGCGCTGTTAGTCACGATACCGAGTAACGTGATTCAAGTGATTAAGCCCTGATTCAACAGAATGTTTGCGGGTTTTTTCCAATTACAGCGTTTGCATAACAATCCGGCTTGCGTAATGTTCTGGCCTGGGTGAGGGGGGAACGATGTGCGCGTGCGCTCTGTGGACGACAGGAAGCTCGACTCGAGCAGCTGATGATCGGGCTTGAGATGTTCCGGTGAGGCGCTGCTGGCGTAGTTCTTTAGTCTTTTCTAAAGCAACGCCACATTCTTTTAAAAATATCCATCCGACGATTCACAGAAGAGACCTTCGAGTCTCCTTTGTGACTCGAACGGTATATTTTGGTGCTAATTACGCTTTGTTTCCGACTGTTTCCCCCCTCACCCCCCCACCCAGGCTGCTGCTGTTGCTGCGGGCCGGTTCCATGTCGAAAGGTACTTAGCTAGCTAACAATGAAGGCCTAATCCGAAATCTGTGGGATTTAAAACCTCTCTCAGCTGGTCCACGAAACGAGGACGACGACACCCAGGTACGTCGAAGAGACTGCGGATGCGGATATAACCATATTTCGGTGCCAGATTTTTTTTCTTTGCATTTCATGTGTTAAATGCTTCGCTTTGCCGTTTTATGTTCTTTGCGGGGAGGCTGCAGAGAAACAGCGCCTATGCTAAGCTACGCTAACCCCCGTTTTTACGAGTGTAACCTCGACGACGATCTTGACATAATTCTTTATTTACCACATATTTGTACGGCTCCACTTCACTTACATCGGTACAGCATGTGGTGAAATGTCAAACTGGTGCACTGTTTAGACTGAAAGTAATGTTAGATGGTTACATTAAAGTCTGTATTTGTGCGTGTGCTTATGTTCACTTGTATTCGCACACGTACACGGATATACGCCTTTATATACATCCATATTTATATAGTCTGAGCGCATGTGTATGTGTATATAGATATATATAATGATCGAAATGGAAAAAATCTCGACACCGTGTGTCTATGTTAGAATATATGCATGTTTTTTTTTGGTGCAGTGTACAGTTTTATGTTGTGCTAAACCAGGGGTGTGAGAGACACTGAGAGTTCGAAGAATTCGGTTTGTATTATTGTGGTGTCATATCCTTGTCAAGATGGTTTATGGCAAGAAGAATTTTCCTTACCATTCTCACAGGTTTACACCTAATTATTTTCTGTTTACCACAGTCCAAACTGTCATTGGCGTTGACGAATTGAAGCCATTATTAACCTCTGTTTTCCCAGTATGTTTGTTATCCTAAGTTGCTGTGGACCAGAGTTTTTGCTGATGTTTGGTAGTAAGCCGTGGATCAGAACACGCAGTCCTGCTCAGTGGAAAAGGGTGGAGTCGTTTTTGTAGCTGGTGTAAACAATTAAGGGTCGACTTGCTCCAAACTGCCTAGTAGTTTTAGCCCAGATGGTTTGTGTGGCCTGTGGCCTTGTTGCTTTTTTTTTGTTGTTTTCCTTGCAAGTGACAAGGGTCAGTTTTTTCCCAAGATGTTTTTCATGACCTAAACAGTTGAAAAGCTTATATAAAACACCTTGCCAAATATGATGAGTAAAAGGGTCGGGCAGTACTGGAGGGGGGAATTACCAAAGGTTTTTCCCCCCATATGATGTGATTTTAGATGTGTTTTGGATAGTGTCATTCTAGAAAAAATGGGGTTAATTTGTAGGTGATTGCATTTGCATAGAATTTTGAGGACTTTCTTATCTGGCACTTAATTATATGATTTTATTTTTTTTAATTCATGGCAAAAGAGAGCACAACGCGTTTCCCTTTTCTATCAAGCAGCAAAAAAGCTTGTGGCATGACTCGTTTGATTTGTCATTCTCGCCCTTCAACAATGCATGGCTTGTGATTGGACTACTGCACATTCAGGCATTGCAGTGATGCAGAAACAATGTATTGTGTATGTATAATGTATAAGTAAAAGCATTTGCCATTGTTAGTTTATCATAAACATTTTCAGCTAGGTCAGGTTTTATAGTCAATTTTGGATTAAATATGATGTAAATCTACACATCTGATGTGGCTCTGCATAATTTGGAGTCTGGCATGTTATAATTGCTTGCAAACCCATAAAGTTAGAGGCTAGAGTCGGTTTATATTTGTATATTCTATGTTCCTTTTTGTATTCCGTAGAAACTGTAGCCATGTTTCTTCTCTCTGTATACTTGTATATAGCTGAGATGACAATAAAGCCTACTTTGACAACAGCGGAAAGAGAAGGAAACGCATCCAAAGATAAGAGAAAGAATCCTTGAGACTAGGGGTTTTCTTCTCGTGCTCAGTGGTTTGTTTTTTCAGCTGGGACTCAAAATTAGTTTCAGAGTTTGATATTTATTTTCTATGTAAGTTCAATTAAGACAAGGTTTCTCACCCTGAGATATGGTTTTTCACTGCGTTTTCCCCCTCTCCCAATTAACCCCCCCACCCCACCCCAGGCATGGCCTCCCAGCTGCAGGTGTTTTCTCCTCCGTCCGTGTCTTCCAGTGCCTTCTGCCGGGTGAAAAAGATGAAGGTGGAGAGCTGCGCGTGGGACGCCTCGGCCGCCGACGGCTACGGCTCTGTGGGCCAGGCCTACGGCTTCAACCCGGCTCAGGCGCTCCCGTTCGCCGCTTCCAGCCTGGTCTTCCCCCCGGCGTCCCGATGCCAGGTGGTGGTGCGTGCCGCCGACAGCACGGGCAGCCACGCACAGGGCTCGGGGCGCCGGGCTTCTCACGTCGCCGCCGTGCAGCACTCGGACCCGCACGTCTCCCGCGCTCAGCGGTACGGAGTGAAGAGGAAGAACGAGGAGGCGGACAGGTCGGCGGAGGGCGGCAGCGGCAGTGGTAGCGTGCAGATCCTGGAGGAACTGTCGGCGCCGGCGTTCTCTGCCCGTGCCGCCGGGGGCAACACCACGCAATCCATCCCCCACTCGGCGCCCACCACCAAGAGCAGCAGCTCCAACTGTGAGGGCGACTACCAGCTGGTCCAGCACGAGATCCTCTGCTCTGTTTCCAGCAGCTATGAGGTTCTGGAGTTCCTGGGACGCGGCACCTTCGGCCAGGTGGCCAAGTGCTGGAAGAGGGGCACCAATGAAATTGTGGCCATCAAAATTCTTAAGAACCACCCCTCGTATGCACGACAAGGCCAGATAGAGGTTAGTTATTCCATTTGAGTCAGTTAATTCGAATCAGGTGGATCTTGGGGACAGATGTTTCCAAAATCCTGTAAAGCTCAAATTGTTTTGGGTAGTTAACCCAAGCTTAAGGTAGTGATAATCAGTGATTAATCGTAATAAAGGTAAAATGTGCAATTAATTGTAATATTGATTTGATTTGAACCACCAACTACACTGGGTGGATGTTCCCAAAGTTGGGGAATATTGAAATTTTTCAAAAACTGACTTAACAATGATCAATGACCAATGAACAATGACCTCTCTCCCAGGTGAGCATCCTGAACCGACTTAGCGCCGAGAACGCGGACGAGTACAACTTTGTGCGCTCCTACGAGTGTTTCCAGCACAAGGGCCACACGTGCCTGGTGTTCGAAATGCTGGAGCAGAACCTTTACGACTTCCTAAAGCACAGCAAGTTCAGCCCCCTCCCTCTGCGTCACATCCGGCCCGTGCTGCAACAGGTGGCCACCGCCCTCATGAAGCTCAAGAGCCTGGGCCTTATCCACGCCGACCTGAAGCCCGAAAACATCATGCTGGTCGATCCGGTCCGGCAGCCCTACCGCGTCAAGGTGATCGACTTCGGCTCAGCCAGCCACGTGTCCAAAGCTGTGTGCTCCACATACCTACAGTCTCGCTACTACAGGTGAGGGCGGCATGAGGGATGACGGGTGGATGGAGGATGTGGGCTTGTGGTTTGTGGAAACTTGATTGTTTTTTCCCTTAAGATCATGATTTCAATCTCGTTGCCACGTGATAGTGCTTTGGTTTAGAACTTGTTAGGGTTGTATTATTTTAAATTTATTCGTTCCTCTGCAGAGCTCCAGAGATCATCCTCGGACTGCCGTTTTGCGAAGCCATTGACATGTGGTCGTTGGGCTGTGTGATCGCCGAACTCTTTCTCGGATGGCCACTGTATCCCGGAGCGTCTGAGTATGACCAGGTTAGATAAGCCCACTCTTGATATGCTGTGATTTTAATAAATCAGATGCCCTGAGGAGGGGATTCTTTGCTTTCATATGCAGAAAGATGAACGTGATTCTCTCTTTTTCTGCCAGATCCGGTATATTTCTCAGACCCAGGGCTTACCGGCGGAGTATCTTCTTAGCGCTGGCACAAAAACCTCCCGCTTTTTCCATAGAGGGCCTGATTCAAGCTACCCACTGTGGAGACTAAAGGTGGGCCAGGGAAGATTTCAACTGTTATGTTCAACATAATTAATCACCCTGCACAGGAATGTAATGTGCAACAAAGAATGAGAATGGAAAGAGAATGAAATGTTTATTTTTTTTATTTCTTTATTTCAATTTTTTTTTCAATCCAGACCCCAACAGAGCATGAGTCAGAGACCGGCATCAAGTCCAAAGAAGCACGAAAGTACATTTTCAATTGCCTGGATGATATGATGCAGGTATTCCCACAAAACTCAGCCCCTATATGTTTTTGTTCTTGATCAGCACTTTCACGAACGGTAAACAGCCTGACGGTTAACCGTCCCCTTCGTGACCTCCGTGTCGAATTGTGGTCGTCCTCCAGGTCAATCTGTCCTCTCATCTGGAGGGCACGGACATGCTGGCGGAGAAAGCCGACCGGCGGGAGTTCATCGACCTGTTGAAGAGGATGCTGAGGCTGGACGCGGATAAGAGAATCACCCCCACAAAGACTTTAGCCCACCCCTTTGTCACCATGACACACTTGCTGGATTTCCCTCACAGCTCTCAGTAAGTTTGCGTTTGAGAAGTAGTGATATGACTTAAGGCAAGTCTTTTAGAACTGTCGCATGACCTAAAACGTTTTCCCTTTTCGCAGTGTGAAGTCCTGCTTCCAGAACATGGAGCTGTGTAAGCGCAGGAGCAGTAACTACGACAGTGGAAAGACTCTGTTTGCTGCTAATGCTGTTCCTGGCACTGCGGGCAACCTGACGGTGACCTTCAGCAGTCAGCTCAACCAGAACAACCAGGTGGGGATTACACTGCTGATCTGGAACGGGAGAGAGGAGGAGTGACGACAGTGCTGTTTAGAGATGGCGCAGATCGTTTGTGCAGATTTCCTCTTGGAGAATATCTTTATATAGTGACTCATCCTGTATATAGTGAATATTGTAATGCCAAAATATTGCCGTTTTGCTTCTGTTTTGATTAAGTTTAAGTTGATTCTGACCACCACCACTACTTTAGATTTAGTCTTAGCCTTTAGACACAAACGCTTATTTTTGTCACATTAAAGCAGTTTCTGTTGCGCTTTCATTTTTGTTTTGAAAGTGGTGAAACGAAGTTGTCGCATTCCAGCAGGAGATTTGTTCAACGTTTTTCGTCACATTTTTGGTTAACGTCGTTGACCACAGATCTTCAAATAGGCTTAAACAGCTGTAGGACTAAAACCCGGACCTCGGTTGTACTTACAGAACAGAGAGACGGCCATGCGACGAGTCTTGTTCTTGTGTGACGGGTAGAACGTTTTGATCTTTTAATCCCCGAGGTAACGGCTTTTTCTGTGCCTCTCCTTCAGGTTTCCTCTGCTGGTGGGGCAGTGCCTCTCCTCAACTACCAGCCTGCCCTCTATCAGCAGGCCACCATCAACATCCCAGGTCTGGCTCAGCCCAGCATGCCCCTGCAGAGCCGTCCCACTCAGCTGTGCGCCCAGCCCGAGCCCTTCCAGCAGACGCTCATCGTCTGCCCCCCCACCACCATACAGGGTAAATACAAGATCAGCTGTTTTGTGTCAATATTAGGCATGGGCCGGTTGTAAGGTGTTGTACCACATTTTGGAGAAAAGTCACCCCATCGACAATCTGTACATACGAACACTGCAAAGACGTGTTCAGACAGACTCGCCAACCCCGACCAGATTTCTAGCTGCCGGCGAGCCGCAGCCAATGAGAGCAGAGGGTTTAAGTCGAAAATAAGGAAACGGGCATCTGATCTCAGCTCATAGCATTTGTTTTTCTTTTCACACATTTTATTTGGAACGGTCTTGGTGCTGGTTTTTGGTTGAAGTCCATTATGAAACGCCTGTTTCGCTAGAGGGTGGCATCTAGTTACGGTTTCGTAGACCAGACGGTGTAGTTGGTGACCGCCTGCCTGTCTGTCGGGGTTGTGTAATGTGAACAGTTCAGCAATTCGACCCCTTTCGGAATTGCACTGTATTAGGGGTTATATTTATAATTGTATCATTTTATTTAGAAAAATTCAGTTACCCGTTCACTTCTGCTCCACGTCTGTTGTGTCAAAATGAAGTTGATCATTGTTCAGAGAAACTAGACGTTTCAAATGCTCACACATTTCAGAATAACACATTTTAGAGCTGTAATCGTCTACAAAATGACACCATTTTTGTCGTCTACAAAATGACACCATTTTTGTCCTTGTGCCTCATGTTAAGAAATTTAAGGTTGTAAATTTCCGTGTTTATTGTTTCCTCGTCTCCGCCACCCAAGGACTCCCGTCCTCCAGCAAGACCTCTAGCTACCCGGTCAGGATGGAGAGCGGCGTTCCTGTTGTTCAGCAGAGCCAGAACGCTCAGCCTCTGCAGATCCAGCCGAGCGTTCTCACCCAGGTAAGCCCGTGCGCGTTACCCGCGCCAAACCGGCCAGCTCTAAACTCTCGAATGTTTTGAAATTTTGGTAACAGAAGACTGCAGGAAGAGGAGAGGAGACCATATTTCAGCCAACGTGAGGTTTCGTTCCCGCAGTGGCTCGCGATCTCACAGTCTTGTCTTTAACGCACCCGTGCTTTTTGCCCTCCCCCCTTTTTTTGTGTTTTTTTTTCTGCCACCCTACGGTGAAACCTTTCCCCCCCGCAGGGCTCCTGTACGCCGCTGATGGTTGCCACGCTGCACCCCCACGCCTCGGGCGTGTCGTCTCAGTACCCGCTGCCCCTGGCGCTGGGCTGCGGGGCAGGAAGGCCTTCCCTTCTGGAGCAGACAGCCACCGTGCTGGTAAAGAGAGACTCGACCAGGACTTCACCACTAACATCTTTCATCCCCCGACTCCAACCCGACGTCCCTCCCCCCCATCCCTCATGACTCTATTTTCTTGTGTTTTGCTCTCACTCTTTAGGCTTTTTTTTCGTTTTTGCCGCTCTGACAATCTCCATATTTTCTTGTCATTTTCTCCATTCTTTGTATTTCTTAATTTGAAAATCAAACGAGGGCATGATCCATGTATTTCTCTCTTTCAGCTGTTTATTTTTCTTCTGTCCCCCTTTCTTTTTTTTGTCTCTGTTTCTCACGTATGGTCTTACTCTTGCTTGTCTAATCTTTTTTTTTTTCTTTTCTTTTCTTTCTTTCGTTCTCTCCCATTTACTCTTGCTCTCTTTTCTCCCCCACTCGCTCGCTCTTGCCTGTTTACTCTCGTTCTCTCTCCTTCCTCTTCTCTCTTATTTACGTCTTCCTTCTGTTTCTCACGCATGGTCTTGCTCTTGCTTGCCTGGTGTTTTCTCATCCTCTTTCTTTTTCCTCTCTCGCACATACACACTACGTCTCGCTCTCTCTCTCGCTCTCTCTCTCTCTCTCTCTCTCGCTAGCGTGTTTTCTCTCCCCATCCCCCACTCCCTCCCCCGTCCATTTTCTCTCTCTCTCTCAGCGCAGGTTTGCTCCAGGCATGGGACGCATGTAGTGGCTCGCCTGATTGTTCGCTTGCAGCTTCTCGTTATCACACGCCGCTCCTCCCCTCACTCCCGGATCTTTTTTTTTTTTTCCCCTCTCAGGGAAGGAAGCTCGCCTCATCCTCAACTCAAGACTCAAGACCTTCTCCTTCCTCTTTCCCCTCCCCCCACTCCTCCTCCTCCTCTCATAGCGCAGTCTGTTCACAGGTCTTTTGGCCTTGTGTTCACCATCATTGCCCTCCCCCCAAATCACTATGCAAAGTTGACTTTCAATTTTAGTCTCATTCTAAAGCGTTTTTAACAGCTAGTGCTTCTTCCTACAGGTTGCTGGACTTTTGAGCTGCTTTTTCCTCCCCATTTCCTCTTTTTTATTTTCACTTTGCCCTCCATTACTTTGTGAAATGCTTTGAAAAGGGTTTTATTTGTTGCACGCCGTGCTGGTCTTGGCTTTGGAAATGTCGTGAATGTGCACCTGCGCTTTTGGCAAAACTAGGGGCTTTATGTTGTGTTTTTTTTTTTTTTTTTTTTTTTTATTAAGGATCCAGAATTAAGAGCGCTTGACTCCATACAGATGTGGAACGGCTGAATGTGGGCTGCGCTTTACTGTCTCTAGTCATGCTCAGGCTGTCTGTTCTCCATCAGCATGCTGGTTCGAGGGACCGTAAACCGAACGAATGCCCTGTGCGACGTTAACGGGCGTTAATTTCTCATTTCCTCGTCACGCAAGCGGTTTCTCTTGCAGTGGTTATGAGCCGTAACGCAGGTTTCAGAGCAACAAGATGTGAGATTTGCATCGCAGACGTGTTGTCCTTGAGCGCCTGTCTTTCTGTGCCTTCTCAGCAGGCCTGGCAGACGGGCGCGCAGCAAATCCTCCTCCCCTCCGCCTGGCAGCAGGTTCCTGGCATGGCCCTCCACGGCACGGGGGCTGCGACCAACCTCACCGAGTCGCCCCTCGAGACCATTCTCTCAGACGGCTCCGCCAAGCAGACGTCCAGCTGGAGGTAAACTCACGTTTGGAACGGTCACTTATTTTTGGCCACTTTTTCCATCTACTACTGGGCTTTAAAACATCCATTTCGGGGTTTTATTTCTAACTGTGACATCATCTCACACACTTCCAGAGCTTCTCACAGCACCGTCCTCCAGCAGAACCCTCACGCTCTGGACTCCACTCAGTCTGCCGCTCGCGGAGCGTCCAACTTCACTCGTTCATCTCAGAGCAAGAGGAGCAGGGCTCGCTGCCAGGAACCCAGTAGCAAGTACTGTCAGCTTGGGTAAGATACACAAACTTTAACTGCTTTTGTGATTACCACAATAAAAATGAGTTTGACAACTTTATAGAAATAGAGATAAAGAAACCAGATTAATTGTCCTTCTCTTTCTGCAGTGGTCTGGTTGGCTCTTCAGCCTACAGCGCCGCTCTCTCCCAGCCAATCATCATCTCCGACACCCCCAGCCCCGCGGTCAGCGTCATCACCATCCACAGCGACTCTGACGAGGAGGACGAGAGGAAGTTCCACCCTGCCAGGTGAGGCCCACTCCTTTTCGTGGCACTGATGTCCTTACTTTATCACATCCCTTATAATAATAATAATGACCTTTATTTCCCCCAACAGTGTGCCCAGTCAGAGAGCGAACGTTATCAGCTGTGTGACTGTCCACGACTCGGACTCGTCCACTGCTAGTCCTTTGACCCCTCTGCCCCGGAACGGTACCCAAGCAGCCCAGTCCTCACGCTTGGCCAAGTCCCTTGCTGTTGTTGCTCCTTCTGTGAAAACCCAGCCTGGTGAAAGCTCTGCCTCGGCCAAACTGGCTACAGGTACGTTGGTGGAGTTTTCAAGTCATTTTTGTGTCGAGAAGCAATTCTGAGAAAAATGTGTTAAAAGTAGAGCTGGGAATGTAACTGCATGCAATTCATCCGGAAATCTTGGAAACAACTATTGACATTAGTTTAAACTGCAGTGCAGTGGTTTGGTTGAAATTGCGGACGCATATGTTTGATGGTGTGCGAGCATCAGCATTTTGTCTCCATTTTTGTCTCTTATTGTAGGCTGAATACTGCATGTAACCAGAATGTCTCTTCTTCTAGTTTAAAGTTTACATTTTATATTTTATTTATATATTTCTTATTCTGTGCCTTATTTTTTGTTCTTTGTTCCTTGTTCTTTCTTTTTTTGCCCTGTTAAAGCTTGTACAGTATATAGCAGAGCTGACAAAGTTTATTAACAATTTGCAAACATAAATTTAACATTTAATTCGCTTCTACTTTGTGTAAACGGAAACTGTCTCATGTTCTTAAAAACTTCAGATCCTTCATGTTGAGAAAAATCTTCAAACTCTCTGTTCTTAGGAACCATTAGCCTGCACAAACCGACATCTTTGTTATTCCACACACACACTCCGTGCTGTACGGTGGAGCTTTATACGTTGGAAAACTGGCTTTTGAATATACTGTCTTAATTCATACACTGAAGTGAAGGAATGTGATATAACACGTCAGTAATTGAAGTACTTGATCCTAGAAGTTATGGCTGAAATGACTGTTTGTCCTTTGTTTAGGGGTCCCACAAACTACTTACATCAAGCCTAAGAAGGCAGCTATACGCCACCCCTGCAGCTCAGGGGAGGGAGCTGCTCACCAGGAGCTCAGCAGATCCCAACCACTCAACCTCAGCCAGGTAAGCAACCAGCAGCCAGAACTCATGCTTCTGTTATTGTATTGTGTCCTGTTATTTACTTCTTCAGTTCTGTTTCACTCATAAAGTCTCCTGTTCGTGAGAAGTCCCTTGTAGGGAGGCTTTATGGGTTCGTTTAAAGCCCTAGGATCAATTTTTTGCGGTACCGCAATTTGGTCCGAGACTAGATTCAGTAAATTCAGTTTATGACTAACTACCTGCCCACCTTTTTTCCCCTGCCCTCTCAGGCCACCGTCTCGTCGTCCCAGGACCGCACAGGCAGCAGCTCGTCGTTGCTGCACCGCCAGCAGACGTTCCCGCCTTCTTCCTCGCAGTACCGCCTCCAGGACGCGCTGCCGTTCCGCGCTGCGCCTGGCCTCTACAGCTACCCGGCCTCGGCCTCCCACGCCGTGGAGCAGCTGTTGGTGCCGGGCTCCTCCTCGTCGCCCTCCTCTTCTTCCTCCTCCTCCCTCCACGCCTCCGGCCACTACGCCGCCGGCCTCGTCCCGAAAGACTCGGTCCACGGCCTGCCCACTCACTACCAGCAGCATTTCCCCACCCACCCTTATGTTGGCGCGAGCGCCAGGGGGAGCGCCGCCTACGTCGGCTACCAGCTGAGTCCTCGCCGAGTCCCTCAGTACCCCTACATCTGAGTTTTTTTTTGGGCGGGCTCTTTTTGTCCCGGCGCTTCCCCCTCACCCGTGACTTGCCATCGAAAACTGCTGCGATGTTAACTGCTATTACCTATTTAATTGAACTATTTTAGAGATTTTTTTTTTTAAAGGTTGATATCTAGAAAGTATTTCTATTTTACCGTTCTCGAATTTGTATCCTTCCTTTTTCTTTTCCCAGAAGTCTCGTTCCTTGTTTAGAGTTTCTGTTTTTCTTAGAGCGAGATAACGTGCTGACGTGTGGTGATGACGAAACGACGTTCTTTAGCAATAGAGTAACACTATCGAGACGCTGACGTATAAAGGGACGGCGGGATCATGCTACAACGCGAGCCCTGTAGTTTTTTTCCTCTGTGCTACTACTAAAAAGAAATCCACACTAACTTTATAACCCACTTTGAAACCCCTGTTTAGTCTTGTTTTAATGTGTTTTTTAATGTTTAGTACCTTTTTCCCTTATCGTTTTAAGTTATGTCACACTGTCTTGATTTTTACTTTACTGGAAGGTGCGTATTGAAGTGACTGCAATAGAGGGAGGGAAGGAGGGAGGGGGGGTGAGAAAAGAGAAAAGGAGACCCGGTGTGTGTACGGCGCCTAAACGGCTCCATTATTTAAGTCGAAACTTAAGTGTTAGTCAGAGGCAAGGTAGAATCGTAGGACGTATGTTGTGCAAAACATAAACTAATAGATTTTCCTCTCTTGTTTTTAATCTCGTTGAAGTCTGTTATCCTCGTCAGGGGATGGGGTTGTGGGGGGGAGGCGGTAAAAAAAACAAAAACAAAACTGTGATCATGTCCAAACCAATGAGTATGTACTGACTAGAAATTTCCTTTTGCCGTTTCTCTGTAAGGATCTTCCTGTAAGGCGGCGGAGCGACTTGTGCCGCTCCGTTTGCCAAAATTGACGTGATGTTAATGTTCTCTGGATGCTATTAAGAGTAGAAGTTGCTTTACGAAACCAACTAACACCAAAAAAAATGTAACAAACTCTAGGGCTCAATTGTTGGTGAGCTTTTGAGCATCTTTTTATGTCCCATGCCTGCATCCGTGGATAAACTGTGGTTGACCCTATAACAGTGCAGGTGCCCTCTGTAGGGTACAAGTCCTTTGCTCAAAAGTACACTGGCCGAACTGTCTTACCTGTTCTGCTCTCCACAAGACGATGTGCCTTGACATTCTCTCTCTCTCTCCATGTTTGGCGTCAGTTTTTGAAGTCAAGAGTGCGTTTTCTCATCGACCACAAAAGTACTGTATGCATTTTGTAACGTCAAATTATGAGAGTACAACACCACTGTTGTAATACCATCAAATAAAGGACACAATTCTATCTCTGTCGCATTTTGATTCAGTGGCTAAATACAAGTAGATTCTTTACTAAGAAATTACTTCATTACTTGTGTAAGAGCACTAACGTACCTGATATTAGCTGTGCTTGAATATTTAAAGTATTTTATTGGTCTTGGTAAAGGTTAACAGAGGTGGGCACAGTGGGTAACTTCATTACTTTTGTGAAAGTACAGCTACCACTAGTCAAATGTTACTCCAGTACAAGTGAAAGTCGTACAGTCAAAATTTTACCCAAGTTAAAGTACTGAAGTACTTGTTTTAAAAATACTTAAGTATTAAAAGTACATCTTTCACAGTATTGTTGCATTATTGCTACAACACTTACAATACCTAATTGTACAGTGCAATAGCTGTAAATGCAGCTTGTTCAGAACATAACATCAACATTCCAACCTGCTTAAAACCCAGCTCTGCACCTACAGCTTCGTGACTTTCCAACAGCAGCAGTGTTTTACTCAAGACCGAAAACAGCAGAACTGTCTGAACTTGGTTTTATAGTTCCAGTCTACAGGCGTGACTAACCCTGCTGATTCCTGACAGACTGTCACCTGCCAAACAACAAATCACCTTTTAGAAAAAGGGGAATAACATCCACTTTCTCCACAGATTTGAAAGTAACGAGTAACGAGAACCTTGATAAAAATGTAGTGAAGTGAAAAGTACGGTATTTGTCTTAAAAATGTAGTGAAGTGGAAGTCATAAGTTTCCAAATAAAATACTACTCCAGTGAAGTACAGATACTCAAAAACTCTACTTAAGCACAGTCCTCAAGTAAATGTACTTATGAGTTTTTCAAGATACGAGCCGTCTCTAGGCCGTTTTTTTTGCTTTGAGTTGAGAGCTAAAATTCGGGTTACGAGCCAGCTGGGCGTGCGACGGCGCTATGTAGGGCTGGGTATCGTCGCTGATTTCCTGAATCGATCCGATTCCGATTCACAAGGTCATGATCCGATTCAATTCTCGATTCGATATCGATTTATTTAGAGATTTCTTTGCGTCAATACTAGTTTTGCTTGGTTATAGAATTAGGCCAGACGGTGATTTGAGCGGAGCAGCTTCAGCCACGGCTCTATTTGGTTTGGGTTTGGCCGGTCTCACGTTTTTATAGCTCTCCTTGCGCGGTCGCGACAAGTAGTGCATAGCCGCAGGACAAGATCCATCCGCGAATTACCCTATTTTTCGAGCGAGAATCGATATTGATCGGTGAATCGATTTTTTGAACCCAGCCCTACTATTTAATGACACTTGCCTAAGTCATTTCAGAAACATAATAAAGGGAGGATGAAACAGACCACATTGGACAGGTTTTTATCGAAAACCCCTGCAGATGAAGGGAGCAAAGCGTGGCGAAACGGGCAAAAATCAGCCAATAAGACTCAGTTATTCAGTTCAGCCTTTCTCCTCGACCTTCATCAGCATCTTCAAGTCGTCTGATCTCCAAGGCAAGTGCTGTACATTATACTTAATAAAACCAGTTCATTGCAGTACATTCTATTGTGTTGTGTTTTTATACAATATCCGTTATTTATGAGCACATTTCTCTTATTTAAAATCATGTAACAAAGAAAATGCAGTGTTTTTGCGTGTGTGTGGGGGTGGGCGGCGGTCCGGAACGTATTAATGGCATTTCAATTGATTTCAATGGGGAAAACTGATTTGACATACGAGTAATTTGAGTTACGAGCTCCGTCACGGAACGAATTAAACTCGTAAGTCAAGGCACCACTGTATTTGAATTCAAGTGTTACGGTAAAATGCCGAGAATATTACAAAATGATGATTAAACTGGCTCAAATCTACATCACGTTGGCACAAAGTAACATTTAAATATGCTAATATGTTAAGATTTTATGCAATCAGTTGCTGGATAAATTTCATTGAACACAAAAATTGTGAAAAATTTCACTATTGTCAGGAGAGATAATTGTGAAAAGAAAGAAACTAGCCTAAACTAGACATAAACTAGCCTGCCTGAAAGCGACCTTTAGAGGTACAATAATATAAAAATTAAGTTTTACATGTTGAAATCAAGATGATGTGCTTTAGAGCTTCTTCGTGTTGTGATTGTTCTGGTGTCCGTAAGGAGGCGTAGTTCTGCAGGTTTTTGTCTTACTGCCTACGTCATCACTACCCACTCGATGGCCGCGTTCCATTTACTTGTACACTTCATCTACCCCTCATTTGACTCATTGGAGACTCGTTTCAGTTCATGCAGATCCCGAGGTCTTGTTCTTAATGAAAATTCTGCGGAATACATTTTAATGAGTCTGTGATCTTATCAAAAGATCCGGGTGCTGCCAAAAAGCTGCCCTCTTCTTCTTCATGGAAGGGTCAAATGCAGAGGTCACATTTCTTTGTGGCGCTACGCTGTGCTGTACTAGGGTGTGTTCATAATGACAAATAATCACTCTGTAAAAATAACGTAAATGTCCTTTATGTAAACTGATTATTTTTGTTCAATAAAAGTGGACGAAGTATCATTGAGTAAAAGAAGAAAGTTATATGTAGACCAGACATCTTTTTCCCCTGGACATGTCCTCTTTTTAAGACCTAAAAAATGTGTCCGGCCGGGATTCTAAAATCATCTGGGTTTTTATTCTACCTCAGCCTCAAACATTCTTACGTTGAATTTGTGTTGCATTCCCCTGGGGCCTAGTTACTTCGACTTAGCCATACTGCAAAAATTGAGTGGAAGTGAGTAGGGGGAGTGCGAAGTAATACTCTATGGTGACAAATGCCCCCTACTCCGAAACTTAAATCTGGTCACCCTAGTGATAGGACACCAAGCTTTTCAAAACAGGTCTCAGTTTGATAATACTGCTCTTACTACGTGAATTCATCTTTTAAAAAAACGGAGCAATTCATTCAAGTTCTGAATTTGTCTGTGCGTTTTCGGCCACTTGGGCACTTCTCTCCGCTTCATCAAAGTGCTGTCCTTCTCTCCGCTTCATCAAAGTGCTGTCCTAATTGAAGAGCGTAGGGCTTAGCGTGAACAAATGGAACACGGCCCAAATGTGTCCGTCTTACCCCTGTTAATCACGAACACGACCTGAGTTCGGCGCACACATCCTGCGTGTTGCTGCGCACTTCAGCTTCGCCCTCGAACGTCTCGCTTTGTCAATAACGAAGTGTGTAGTGAGTGAGCCAGGGTGTGGAGCAATGGGACGCGGCCACAGAGACCCTTCGTGAGCAGTGTGGGAACGAAACGTCGTGGATCTGACTCCTAAGTTTATTTGATTACCAGTTAAATTTCTGGTTTGTCTGAGACTCCGCTAAATGTCGCCGTTTTATTTCGGGGCTGAAGGCGCTCGTCGGCGCCCTTTAGCCAAATTTGCTAACGGTGGCTGTGTAGTGTGCTAGCCAGCTAGCATGAAGCTAACAATGCAGAGCAGAAAACCATAAAGGCGTTCATCAGTCAGCGCAGCACCTATGAGCAGGTAATAATGAGGTATTACTGCCATTATTCCACTGTTCCACTGATCGCCCTCACATGATTAATAACAGCAAAAATCGATTCATTTAATACAGTGTTTCAAAAGAGAGAGAGAGAGAGAGAGCATCTGAAAATACGAAGCATAATTCTGATTAGAACCTATTAAACGCCTAATGAGAGATTAGTCTATGATCATGGCACTGAGATTTTGCACAAAGTGTGTCGTGGATCGTAATTTCCGCACAAAACCGATATCGACTGGAAAAACTGAAATAAACTGCATTGAAACAACAAAAATATTTCTTTGCTGGGTAAATATTATGCAATCTTGTTTTTTTTAAAAAAAAGTACAACTTGTATTACATTCAGATATGAGTGAGACACTGACATAAATGACTTTGTTACTGTACTTAAGTGTTATTTTGAATATAATATTCAAGACTTTCATTCTCTACTTGACTAAATTATAATAAAAGTAATGTACCTTTACTCCTCTACATTTCTGCTGACAATAGTTGTTTTGCTTACATTTAGAATACTAATTGTCTCTGTAACATATTTTGTCTTTAGACAAGAGTCTGAGAAAAGTAGTATGTTTACGTTTAGTTATATTTGGACAGCTTTAATTGTGTTGAGTGATTTTACAGGCTGTAAATAATGCTTATAAGGAGCTAATTGAAATTAGCCAACTTAACACATCAAGACAACCACTGTAAGCCTGGCTTTTACAAACGTTTTTGTGTGGGAGGATATCGACTTGCTCACAGGCGATTTGCCTCGATTGTGCTGACTGCACAATAACACTGACTAAATATAACTGCAAGCAGTGATTACGGGGGCCATGCAGTTTGCAGCTTAATCAGTTTTTGACGAATCAAAGTGGACAGACGTTGAAATATGACACGTTTCATCCTTTTATCTAGGGTGCTACGGTTCAAAAGTTATTAGGGAAAACGCAAAATCGCTTATTATAGCGCCACCAACTGGCAGAGTGGTGCAAAAATTTTTTTGCAAAGCTGTAGCCCACCCAGTGCCGGAATTCTATGACACTCAGTGCATTGCAGTCCTATGCCAAGCCCACCACATTTATTTGCCTATTACAGCCAAATGAAGACCTAAATAAAAAATGTGCTCGCTAATAATTAAAGACGAATTTCTATGATATTCAGTGTGTGGCATTGCATTACTATACGAAGCCGAGCACATTTATTTAAAAATTACAGCCAAACGAAGACCTTAATTAAAAATATACTCAATAATAATTAAAGAAAAATGTCTTGGGATTCAAATAATACCAGTTGCATGCAGACTGGATAAAAATCCAGGATCTAGTTGACTAGTTATGCCGATTAAAGAAAAATCCAATATGGGAAAAATAGATACGAGGGTTTATTAAGATTCGTCTTGACCTAAGAAATAAGATAATATAAGATTTTTAAGAATTGGAGCTACGTTTGCCTCAGTATTGGGTAGAGTCAAGGACCTACCTGCCAAATTTCAAAGCTGTTGCCCACACAGAGCCGAATTTCTATGACACTCGGTGTATGGGTTTGCAGTCCTACGCCAAGCCGAGCCCATTTATTTGCATATTACATAAAAATGAAGACCTAAATAAAAAATGTGCTTGATAATAATTAAAGAAGAGTGTCTTGGGATTCAAATGATACCAGTTGCATGCAGATTGGACAAAAATCCAGGGACGAGTTCAAAAAAGATGGGATTTCATTTTATGCAAATTAGCGAAAAATCAAATACGGCAGAAATAGATGCGAGGGTCTAAAAAATTCGTCTTAAACCAAAGAATAATATACCAAAGATGATATAAGATTTTTGAGAATCTGAGCTACGGTTAAACATTATTCGGCAAAATGCTAATTTTTTTGGAAAATTGCAAAATAGCTTATTTTGGTGCAATTTGTTTTGCCTGAGTAGTGGGTGGGGTACCGGACCTACCTGCCAAATTTCAAAGCTGTAGGTCTTACTGTTTTTTTCTCCACAGCGCGTTTTAAGGCAGGGGGAAAAAAAAAATTGGCACAATAACAATAGGGTACCACGCAGTGTTCCACTGCATGCCCCCCTAACTAACTTTATATGTTTCTAGTGGGAATTTTCATTTCTTATTACAGTTGGGCAGCTTAGCTTGGCATAAATAGCAGGGCAGTGTATCTTCAAGTGCTTCTCGAGGTCGCTTGTGTTCTTCTTACTTAATTTGTAGCTACATAGTCTTGTTAAAGCAAACAAATGTACATTTAGCTTGTAAATTCTCGTCTTAATCATAGAAGAAATGTCACTGATCATCATTTTACCTCTTACTTTTTTGTTAACAAAATTAGCATTGCTCTTCACCGATTTAAAAAAAAGTGTTTTCTTCTGGATATCTGTGCTTAAGCTGTGTTATTGCCATCTGCAGGCTGATATGTATGTAACTGTTGGTGAAAAATCTTGTAGCTTGAATTTGTACAACACACCCAAACATATTCTGATTAGTCCATGCCAATAGGATGAGAATTTGTGGCAGTCATATTTTAAAACTAACAAGTTAAAGCACCATACGATTTTCAGTCAAGTACTTGGAATTCTTATACTAGTAATGCGCTGTTTTATCTTTTACTAAAGTAGTATTTTCAAAGGAACTTTCACTGGATTTATTTTCTTTTAGTGGGTTTATGGTACTGATTTTTACATAATACATTTGAAGCCATAACTAATGCTCTTAAAAACAGCCAAATACGACCATGCCTAAGTGATACCAAGGGCAGATAGCACAGTTTAAAATTGTGCCCTGGTGTATGATTTCTGTAAACTAAATGTTGGTTCTACATGCTGGCATCATTTCTACTTTTGAAAACTGTCTGACACGTTTGATTTCTGACGGTCTGATATTGCGCCTCCCATTACATTTAATTTTAGATATTAGGCCAGTGGGAAACTGACACTTGCTTTTGAGTTATCATGCAAATTTTGCAAGAATTGTCACAAAGGACCCATCACTGAACATGTTGTAACAAGAAAGAGATGAGAACATTCAAGAAGGATGATGCTGAAGAATGATTAAGAGGTTTCATTAGAGGACCATTTATTTATTTATTTATTTATTCTTATCTTCTTTCTTTAGCCGTGCCATCATGAACATCGTCCTCTTTGTCGGCCGCCACAAAAACGTTCTAGTGCTGGGGGTGCTCTCCTTCTTCACCCTGGTCCTCCTCTTTCTGGCCAAATGCACCTCAGAGACCCTGAAGCCGGTCGACTCCCCAGGCGTGGCCCCTCGGGCGTTGGAGTCACGTCACAACCGCCTTCCCGCGCTCCCTCGCCCCAAAGACTTCTCCGCCTTTTTGGTGGTCCTGATCACCACCGGGCCGAAGTACACGGAGCGCCGAAGCATCATCCGCAGCACCTGGCTGGCCAAAACTGACCCGGACGTGCTGTCCTTTTTTGTGATCGGCACAGATGGCCTTTCGCCCGAGGACATCCAGAATTTGGCCACGGAGCAGACCCGGCACCGCGACCTCCTGCTCCTCTCTGAGCTGCGCGACTCGTACTACAACCTGACCCAAAAACTCATCCACATGTACTCCTGGCTGGACCAGAAAGTGGACTTTAAGTTCGTGCTGAAGGCCGACGACGACACTTTCACCCGCCTGGACATGCTCAAAGAGGAACTCAAGTCCAAGGAGCCCAGTCGGCTCTACTGGGGTTTCTTTTCGGGCCGGTCACGGGTGAGAGCGAACGGGAAGTGGAAGGAAAGCGCGTGGGAGCTGTGTGACTACTATTTGCCGTACGCTTACGGAGGCGGCTACGTGCTTTCGGCGGACCTGGTGCGCTTTGTGCATCTGAATGCTGCCTACCTGAAGACGTGGCAGAACGAGGACGTATCGCTAGGCGCCTGGCTGGCACCCGTCAACGTCAAGCGACTGCATGATCCCCGCTTCGACACCGAGTACAAGTCGAGGGGCTGCAGCAACAAGTACCTGGTGACGCACAAGCAGAGCCTGGAGGACATGCTGGAGAAACATCAGACACTGCAGCGAGACGGACGGCTGTGTAAAGAAGAGGTCAAGCTCCGCCTGTCCTACGTTTACGACTGGAACGTGCCTCCTTCACAGTGCTGCCAACGCAAGGACGGCATCCCTTAAATCCATTTTGTCTCGCTCGCTATTTATTTTCTAATTTATTTATTTATCCACGTCGCCTGCGCTTGACCCAATCGACAGGAACATCTTACAGAGGGGTTCTAAGTTTACATTCCTTAGTGACATATGGATGGAGTAGGATTTTTAAAATTCAATTTATGAATATGGTTTGTGGACGAATGGAAGCTTTGGAACCTGAGAATTCGCTGCTGTATCTCCCCCTGCCTTTTCTTGTCCGGCCAGAATTATTTTTTTGCACATTGAAAGACCGTCAGTGATTAAACATTATTATAAGTATTTAATAACAGCAGACTGATGACGGCTGTGTAAGTTACCTCTTAGTTAGGTCCTTAAAAATCAGCAGGCAACAAAAATTGCATACGGACCTGATGTACATTTGTTGAAAATGACTTTTTTTTTGCCTTGCTAGAGAAATGGACGTTTTTATGTGTAAACAGTTTGTATTGTATTATATCAGAGCTTGGTACAAATATGTTCTATTGATGTCACCTTCTGCTGTTACTCCTGAACAGTCCCTACATCCATCATTTTATTAAATGTTTTTGGTACCCAATGTGTCTGATTACAGCCTCGTTGGTTTCATTTTTCTCTTGAAGGTTTACATTACTACTCTCCATTTTTGGAAAAGCAAATGCTTTATGATAAAAAATAAATTAAGATTTTTTGAAAAAAAAATTACATTATTGGTATAATTAATTACAGGTCTGGTCTTCATGTAATTTCATGTTGTAACTACGAGACAGCAGTACTTTCTAATGGCCCAACACTCCAATGTGCCTCAGGTTGTCTCTCACTTGCACAAATTCTGGTACATTCTCCAGCTCCTTCTGTCTCTTCTGCTCCTCCAGTTCATACTGAGAACAAAACAAAATCTTATGTAAGTACACTACTGAAGAATAGGTGAGCAGAGAAAAAATGTGTAATTTGGTAATAACTGGACAAATGGAAAAAAGAGATTCTTCTGTGATTTTTGACCTGCTGAAATAATGAACTTGCTGGTATATATGTTGCTTTACCATACTGTAAAAAGAAATGTAAATTTGCTGATTGATACAATAGGAAAACTCCTCCAGTTCTCATTTTCCACGACTATAATGTCATTTGCTCTGATTTAATGATTCTTAAGAATGGTATGTTTCCAAAAACGTTTTAGAATAAAAAGTTATTTTCCAGCTTTTCAAAGGAAATCTAACGTTTTCTCTAAAATGATACAGTGATAGCACCTAGATAGCAACTGATACAGAACTGTGGTTTGGACTAATATCAGGTAGGTTTTCAGCTGCCGGAGACATGGCTACATGGTAAAAGACCGCCGCACCTCCAGCAGCCGCTTCTGCCTCCTAAGTAGCTCCTCTTCCAGGTCGGTTCTGGGTCTTTGGGCCTGTTCTCTCTCCCGAAACTGCTCCAAGCGCCTCTGCTCCATCACCCGCTGCAGCTCACACTTCTGCCCCGGCAGCAGACCCCTGCAAATCCCACAGGGATTAAAAAGGCCCGATGCTGCTTTCTGTGTGGAGATTTGATGGGATTTGAGGGGATCTCATAAGGGATTGATGACTGTTATGTGGTAAGAGGGAGTGATTTTTAGGGCAAAATAGTATCACATCTGCATATTCGTACAATTTTTTGGGAAACGCACCCCTGACTGGTTAAGTCAGACTTTATATCTGAGAATTCTGCCCTTTTCTCGTCAAGATGGAGAAAACAGGCGTCTGTAATATTTCCACTAATATTTTGTAATTGTCGATTAACTACCATGACATCTAGTGAAAAATAAAATACATTCATGATGCACCATTACTTTGTCTTTAAAGGGAAAAAAAGTGTTTATCTTGTGTTTATCCACATCCCAACAGCTCAGGGAAGGCCAATATGTTGTTTTGCTTTCATCCAGAGAGGCCGCGCCCTGGGTAAGAGGCTCTCTCTGATCCCTGGGATTGACCCCTGCGTCCATCGACTCACCTCACATTCTCAACTCGGTCACCAGTAAACAAAACAGTAGGTCGGTTGTTCTCTTCTGTGATTAAGTCTTTGTCAGATTAACGAGGGCTTGTGTTTTAACCAAACAGAAGAAATGACGTTCTTTAAAAGCTCCATATGTTTTATAAAGGCACAAGCTCTTGCAGTACTCAGTACAAGCTTCATTCACAGAGCTTTCAGAATTTTTAACCATGCTAAAGACAGCAGTTGTGAAAATTCCTGGCTTCTTATATCAATCAAATATACGCTGCATCTTAGATGAACCCAGTGGAACTCACTCAACAAGGGAAAAATTCCATGTCTCGACCTTCTCGTTCATATTGCAGTTGCTCAACATCTGGTTTCTTGTACTCCTGCAAAATCAGCTCTTTTTCAACGTCTTGCTCTTATCTAATCTGACTGGCTTTAATATGTTAGACACTGCATATCTTGTAACATTTTCTGTAAAGTTGTGTTATTTAGTTTTACATATTACATGTTTATACTGTTCTGTTAATGTTCTTGGTCTGACAATACTGGTTCTGGTTCAGAGTTTTTCAGGAACATGGAATCTTATTGCGTATTGTAAGTTGCTGACAGACGTTATATATACAATTATATATAATTAATTTAGGAATTTTGTTATTTCACAAAATGTGCTTAATTGCATTTGCTCACCATCTGTGACTGACTAGAAGTTCTCTGTGCAGTCCTCTGTGGCTGGGGGATTCCAAAACTGGGTTGGACAGTTTCTTGGGTTTAATGACATCATCCCGACTTTCCAGTGGCTGTGCTTTAGAACAAGTGGAGTTTTCTAAAATAAAAACATTGTTTATTATTTGTTTACTTGTTTGGGTCGTAGATAATTATATGAATTAACAGAAAAAGAAGAAATACCTGTTTTGTAGTTTGTGTGCACCATTCTTGGTGAGATAACCTTGAGTTTGGAGGAGGCAGAACATTTTTAAATGGTGAATTGTAATATAAAAGCAGTTTGTGTTTTCTAACAGTGGCAGATGGGCCTTTTGTGACAAAAAGGAGCAGAGCTTCAGCAGCAATGAGAACAAATTATTTTTGTGATCTGGCTTAAATTTGGCATGAAAAATAAATGTAATCTCTGTATATTAGGGGCTCAGGCTGGTAGGTCTGCCCCACTTTTTTTAAACATGATGAGACTGTACCAGTAATGTTGCTCAGTAAAGCTGCTAAAATGGGGAATCACATTAAGTTTAAATACATAAATAAATAAATAAGCAAGCAAGCAAATTATTTGGAATGGATTCAGACATTTCAGGAACTGATAATTCACCAGAGCAAAGTTGCACGTAGAATCAATTCTTGCTATCTTAGTAAGGTCCTTCCACTGACATTATTGACATCAGCAACCAAAAGCAAATATTATGGCTTTTAGTTTTTCAATAAAAGCTAAAACAATTGCTTAAAGGCATTCTCCCTTATGAGAACCAGTCTTCACATACAAAAAACAACAAATCGTCTCATATGTAAAATATTTTATTACAGAACAACTGTATAATTATATAATGGTATAATTGCAATCTAATGATAATTTTCAGAGGTGTCTTGTTAAATCTCATTGCATAATAAATCCCAGCATAAATTATGAAAATGCTCACCTGTGTTGTATAGTATAACAGCATGCTGTAGTTTCAGCACAAGTTTGTCAGTCTTTTCCAGTTCTTGTGTTCGTTTCAAGCTTTGG
The DNA here is from genome assembly GCA_032718565.1 of Distichodus sexfasciatus. Taxonomy (NCBI): domain Eukaryota; kingdom Metazoa; phylum Chordata; class Actinopteri; order Characiformes; family Distichodontidae; genus Distichodus; species Distichodus sexfasciatus. The sequence goes on from JAVGVS010000179.1 coordinate 559,113, forward strand.
AAACACACACGTGTTGGGTGGTTAAAGCGAATCCAAACTGCACGGAGTGGCTTTTGAGTAGAAATGTTCTGTGCTGCTCAGCAGATGCACATAATGATATTACGTGCCTAATCACACCTCTGGCAGGTAGAAGCCTTCAGCTTCGGTCATAAGACAGAGCAGATGGTGCATTGCAGGTGGAAACCCACTTTGGACACAGCCTGCTTCAACCCTGCTGAACTCAGTGCCAAGGGTCAAGGGTCTAAAGGAATGATGGTGTTGGTAATAAATATTTGTTTTGTTCTGCAGGAATGATCAGGTTGCTTGTGCAGACCTGTGTTGTGCTCTGTGTTGTCCCTACATGCACATGCAATCATAAAGTGACTTGTTTCTATCTTTATTTAAACCACTATGGAAACTGTACCACTGCAATGTGTTTTCTCAAAATGCCATTTCTTTTCATCTGCAACCAGTGCTGGGGTGTAACTAACAAAAATTAATGATGTTACTTTTTTACTACTACTTTTTACAGTAGCAGAGCCACTTTTAAAATGCTGTAGATTTTCCAGTAATCAAAAATGTATGACTAGCAATGTTATGTGACAAAACACTACATTGTTACAAAAACTACTATTGTTTTCCCTCACTTTAAAAAGATGCGTATTTTCTACCAGGTGTTTCTGGTGTTGAACTGGCAGAAGTGGGACCCGATTCATCGCGTCACGGCGCGTTCTTGGTAGCTGCAAGATGGAGTTGGAGGATGGAGCCCACGTTGGCGAAATTGGACGCAAGCATGTGTGTCCATGTTTATTAAAACGTATGATTCTGAAAGGTGAAATGGACAGAACTTACACATTTGAGCGTCACTTCTGCAAGCCCAACATTAAAACACCCTCTACCTCCAAAATGTCATTGAAACCTTGTGATTTGACGCCACATTGTTGAAAAATATTATTTTTAATGTCATTTTTCTTTTTCTTTTTTTTGCTTTCAGAGTATTCCACAGCAAAAAAAAATATTAAGTATTTCTGGTGAAACAGCTTGGATTAAGGTACTGTTTCCTCTGTCGCTTGTAGTGTAGCTAACTACTATATTGAAACACTGAAATCAAAAGTAGTAGTAGGGTGAAAAACTGCCATTTAAAAGTTGCCCCAGCACTGACTACAGACCCCATGGTCTCAGACTTTTCCCCTAATGCAGGAACATTAGGATTTGTTGTCAGATGGAGGACGCTGAAGCAGGGCAGTGCGGTGCTTTCAGGCTGTCTGCTCTACAAAATGAAAAGGTGGGTTCCAAGAAAGCGGCAGACGACAGCTGACTCCTCCGTATGCATCCTTCTTACTGCCAAGAAAACTGTCTGTGATCCTGCCAGGACCCTCTCCAGTGTGATTAAGCATGAAGGAGACACGAACACTTCTCTCGTAGCGGATTTCGGTCGTGTGCTGTACACTGGCTTTTAAAGTGACTAATAGTATTAAGTAATTATGCAACGTTCTGTCGCATCCATTACCGGTTATTGCTTGACGCAGTTGCGTGCCAAGTGCCATCTGTAGAGATGGATGTAACGTGTCTTTTTAATATAGAGAGGAAAACCCCAGAATGTCTCACACAAGAGTCAAAGCTACCGCTTGCCAAAACATTATCAGTGTTTTCGGGTGATGCAAACATCCCATTAGCCTCCCACTGGGAAAAGAGGTCAAGATAAGGAGATTTAAATTAGTTGAAAGATAAAACTGATGGTAAGTACTTTCACAGCTTTTGTGACAGTACGCCTACACTTGATTTGGTCCAAATACAGTTTTTTTCTTCTATTTAACCCCATACAAACAAAATACGCATTTCCAATTTTTTTTTTATTTAGTAGTTATAATATTTGTTAAATATACATCAACATTTGCAATTATTGCAGAAGAAAAAAAAATTAATGCCTCATTTGGCTTGTGGAAACATGATGCTGAAGCTTGTCATTAAAGTGTGAGACGATAATATACTTTATATCCAGAACAGTTTGTTTAGATATTTATTTGACACTACATTTTGTTGCATACTATCAGATTTTTGAAACAACATTTTTGAACCCAATAATGTATTGAATAATATATGCCATTAAATAATGATTGTAAATAAAAATTAAAAGGATCCTAAAACAAATTCCTGAAAATTTTTGATATGATAAAACAATGTAATTTAATTTCGTTGCTTTCTTATTAGAAAATAAGTATACCTATTTTGCATATATAACGAAATAACAGCGTGTAAAACAGACGTTAAATCTGTCATGAACTTTTAAAAATCGATTCGTTGGAACAGAGAGACGAGGCTTTTAATTTGTTAGGCGTTTCCCCAACATTCCACCAACCCGGAAGTGTGACGGATGTTGCTTTGGAAATGGAAGCTTATTATGGGTGACAAATAGAAAGCGGTGGAAAAAACCTGTATTTCGTTTTCTGTTGTAGGGGAACACAACGCTGCCACCATGACAAATGGTAGGTGGAAAGATCGTTACCCGAAACTGTTTTAACAGCAGTTTAAAGCTGCGCAGATTCGCCGCGGCTGCCTGGCAACAAGCTGTTGCCGAGCTCGCGCGCTAGCTAACGTCAGCTAAACCCGGGCGCGCGTGAGGACGTGGCTGTCGCGACTCGGTTTAGGATCGAGTTTAAATGTCGCGTCGAACTTTAAATAGGATCGGTTCTGTTTTTGCTCGTCTTGTCTCGACAGTAGAACCGAGGTTTGCTGGTTTGGCAGATGATTCAGCAAGTTGTTGCTGTTGGTTTTAGCTGCTGCTGGCGAACACGTCATCTAGGGAGTAATTGGGATTGCTGAATAACTGCAGTCACCATGTTCAGTCCGTTATTTCTTCTTCCCACTTTTGTTAACTTTTTTGTCTAAGAGACAAAATGGATCTTTTTTGAGAGATCCAGGCTATTGTGTTTCTTGTCTTTGGCCCAACTGTAACCCTCCTTTTTTCTGGTTAAAAAAAAAAGCCTGGAGTTTCCTATTTTTATTCCCTATATTGTCACCACTGTGCTATTACTTTTCTTGTGGTTAACCCGTTCTTGATGTGAGCTGAACAGTAACAGAACAGCTAGGTCAACTGTAAAGGACACTTATAAATAACATTACTTTATGAGCTTTTAGTTGAACAGCTAGGACAACTATAATCAGCTGAAACATCAGCTGATCAATCCTCGGCTTGATTTTTTTTCTCCTTTTTTGGTGTAGAGAGAAGTACTCTTTATGTCAAAGTTTTCAGCTCATTGAGGAGAAATGGAATATTGCATGTCTTGACTGTTTTTTACAGGTCGAAAAGGTAGATCCTTAACTTTTCCCCCCTTTTTTTCTCTTTCTACATTTTCAAGCACACAGCAATCAGGAATGTCCCATGTAGTTAAGCTTTGCTGCTTTTAAACCTGGTTTAAACAGTGCAACTTCATGCTTGATTTTAGCTCTTGATTCTTAACTGATTAAGCTGGTTCTTTAGGCCCCTATTTGCATTTTGCAATTTATATATTGCAGGGAAAATGGCATTTTTTTCCAATCCCTACTTTAAAGTCTAATGATTTCAACAGTCTTCTAGAATAAACACCCTACTTGTTTAAGGTAAAGCTTTTAAAATTAAAATAATAAAGATTCATGCAGTGATGAATGAAAACAGGATTCAGACTTAAGCCTTTAAGAACATGCATGTATGCGGGTCACATTATTTGTTATGAAGAAAAATAAAGACAGACTACTTTCTTAATACAGTTTTTACTTTCATAATTCAGAAGCACAGATGTGGTTGAAACAATAATGCAATTGAAATATATGCAATAAGTGCATGTTTAATTTAATATTACAATTATGCAGATGATCACACTAGCCACAACTGAGTTGTCGGGCTGGTTTTGTACCAGACATGTGACTTATTACTAATGGCCAGGCATCACATTTCAAGAAAAATACAGCACATTTGCCTTGGTGCATGAACATGTAATGGTTTAAATATGCAGTATGCATCTTCCTTTTTTCCACAGTGTATTCCTTTGATGGCATCCTGGTTTTCGGCCTTCTCTTTATTTGCACTTGTGCTTATTTGAAGAAGGTCCCGCGGCTGAACAGCTGGCTTCTGTCTGAGAAGAAAGGGGTGTGGGGAGTGTTTTATAAAGGTAAGGGTGGATTTGTAGTGGTTTCTGGTCACTACATTCTTAGATTTATATCGAATATAAAATTCACATTATATAAATGTATATGTTTCTGTTGATCATATTAAATAGAATATGATCATATTCAATGGCTAAATTGAGCTGAATATGAAGTAATTGCTGATACATTGGCATTTGTGTTTATAAATGACTAATGAAAAAGCCAGAGAGACAGAAGATGGATCCTATGTTATGAGTGTCACTGTTGCATAGTTTGTCCACCAGAGGTTAACATTGCAACTCCAGAGTTTTCCCACAGTTTTATGACAACAAACAGTATTTTGAATAAACTGCATTATATCATGTTAAAAATGACTATGAACCCATCATCACAAGATATGCTCTCTTTCATTTGAGACAATTCCCCAGACTTAATGGTTGACCATATTTACAGTACAATCCTTGTTAGTGAACAAAACTCCCCCAAAATAATAGTTCATTAATCCTAATCTAAAATGTTCAATTTATCCTGATATTGATCTGAGGCCCAGCTCTAATATACCTAATATCAATCAATCATTAAGAGTCTTGAAATATTGAAATTGTACTGGTTTTATAAAAATCTTTATTGGTTAGATTATTTGGTGTACTTAATTCTTGTCTTTACGTGTTTCTACTCCAGCTGCAGTCATCGGAACACGGCTCCACATTGCTGTGGCCCTTTCCTGCTTGGGCATGGCGTTTTATCTCGTTTTCCTGAAATGACACAGATGCTTATGTCTCACGAACACTTTATGGACAATGGAATGCCATTTGAAAAGGGGTGCTGGCAGATACTGCCCCCTGGTCATGAAGATGCACACCGCCGGCCCTGCTTCAGCTTTTCTACATCCTGTGGATTCTCCTCCCTCGCTTCAACACTCTGCTCTTAGTGATCGGCATCTTTCCAGTTCCTTTAACATCCAAGCAGAGTCTGAACCCTGTCTTAAATAGGTGGAGAACAAATTAAGGAGAAGTAATGGTTGAAATTCTTTTTTGTTTATACCCGTTTCATACCTGTGCTTGGACACAAATAGCCAAAACGAAGACAGACTTTTTTCCCTCTTATTTTCATTACAGGTTAGGTATTAATATCACATGGTTAGAATTTAATATTGATAACTTGAAAATTGTTTAAGTAGTTATTCTACCAGTGCTGTTAATTTCAGCATAGTTATATTGTGCAACATGCATACAGCATTTTTGTTTAAGTTGCAGGTTTCTTACCTTTTGTTAAAATAGGCAAATGCTGCCCCAAGGGAGGGAATCAAGGCCTTTATTGCTGTCCTGTCAATAAATTAAATTGGACCATAATCATTTTATCTAAAAGGTTAATGATGCACATCAGCAGATCTTGCACGCAATTGAATATGTATTTCTCACAGTAGTCAAAGATGGATCAGACTTGATTTTTTGCTCTGGTTTGCTTTGTAAATACATTCAGCCATGTTCTTATGTGTTCTGCTGGGTAAAAACTAAAGGATGGGTTTTGAATATTAATATTTGTAAATATGGGAGAGATTATATATATTATGGGGAAGCCTAGAAAAGCATGATCTTAATGATTTGAGATTTCTTTCTCAAAGCAATACCTTTTTTATGAGTTGGATTGTGTCGTTTCTTTGAATTTGCTGCACCTTTACAGTGCTATGAATGTCTTGAATCACCCCTCATTACTTCATTTTTTTAAGGAAAATGAGACAATGGGTACAGTGATTTATTGCAATTTGTGCAAACATAATACATCTTGTATTCTTTCAGAATACATTAAAAACACAAGAAAGTCTGGTTCTTTGAAAGTGAAATATGAAGAAACAAGGAGTGGCTGAAGACATTTGCACAGTACTGTATATTTTGCAAATTCATCCCTTACTAATCAAGATCTACTCTAATGGTTTATTATTTCTTTGTGGCCAAATCCTTGATGTTTGGATTACACCAGTGCAATTACAGTGACATCCAGTTCTGTCAGTGAACAAGACAGTTGCACTCATTGTGTATAATTATAATTTCACTACCAGCTCTCTGTGATGTGCTGTCAACATCATCAATGCATATTGATATCAAGATGGATTTGGCAACATTTTTATTTAAATAAAGAATAGAGGGAATTTCATTGTATGGAGAATGTGTTCATCATTCCAAGAAACATCACTTACTGAATTTACCCTTTTGTGTGGATGGATAATCTGATCATTTTTTGGTATTTTAAGGTTTGGACTTTAATAATCAAACTACTGTCTGTAGATTCCGGGTTATGACGATGTTACTACACAGTAACAACATTCAAATAGCAACTTGAATAAAATACACATGTGATTTATAGCCCTTGAGCAATTTTTAAATCCACATTTTGGATCAGTAAATTGTTAGCTGAAAGTTCGCCGTTTTTGGTTCATTTATCTACCTACAATCCGTGATATGTTTTGTAAATATTTGCTATGGTTGCCTACATTTAGTTAAAATGTCAGCAAGTGAGAATGAACTATAAACACCTACTTTAACAAGGCCTTTAAACGCAACATTTTTTAATTGCGCATCTATAAATCTGTTTTTTATTTAAGTGAATACACCAGCAGCATTTTTTGCATTTAAGCGATTACGTATTTGTATGTAATTATTTAAATATTACGCAAGCAATTAGGTAATATTCAAATAATAACATACAAATAAAGTAGGAGCAGTCCTTTAAAGACAATACGTTGCCAAGAGTAGCCCCGGGGCGCGTCGTTGTTTTTCATGTTTTAAGATTGAATTTGCTGTAATTACGCAGCAGCGCCACAAGATGGCGGACTAGTTGAGTGTAGAAGAACCGTAAACAGCACATTTAAATGCCTTTAAAATAAACAGATATAAGAACAGTGGTTAACATTTGAAATGTAAGCTTTACAAAAGTGAAGCAGCAGGCTAGAAGCGTTACGACTCTTTTGTGTCCACCCTTTATTATTCTTTATGTTCGTGAACACGCGCGTACTTCACGCGAGCTCGAGTCATCGTGAACGCGCGCTCACAAGTGACGACAAGCACGAGAGCAAGCGCGGCATTCAATCGACACGCGGCGTGCTAAAGTGTTTTGGACTCCGACGCTTTGTACCTGCTGTAGTTCATGCGTGACTTGATTATTTCCAGTTCATGTAATCACATTTTAAAGCCAATACATGTTAACTAGGGGAACAGTACAAGCGTAAATAAAAATCCAAATATTTTAAATGCATAGTCAAAAGACGTTGAAATATTGTTTATTGCTTCAAATGTTGGGGAAACCATGACTAGCAGGCTTCCATCGACCTCTATTTTGTGAGTAGTTACACTGGTGACCTTATATTCCAAACCACATTCGTGACCCGAGCGAATTCGAGCAGCATCCGTGTTATGGAAGCCCCGCCCAACGCTAAACGTTCCTGGGGGGAACTTTGCGCAACGCCGTGACGCGTTTGCGTGTTGAACGCAGCGCTGCGTCAGGCAAAAAATCTCAAGCAGCAAAGAGATCCCACGCCGGAGACGCGGAGCAACTTCACCCTCAAAAAACGAGGAGCTCTGGGGGGCAAACGACCACCGAACTGCACCTGTAGCAGGGCGACGAATCGCTTCGATGCACAGATCTCGATTTTTTCGGCGATCGCTTACGCACTAGCTTTTTGTTGTTGCTAATTTGCTCCGCGCTTCAGGAAACGGAGGAGAGAAGAGCAGAAGTTTTTCGTGCTGCTTGTTTGTTGAGGTTCTACACGTCTGGAATGTCCCAGAAGGAGAGGCCCATTTTCTACCGGCAGGAGCTCAACAAAACCATATGGGAAGTTCCGGAACGATACCAGAATTTGTCGCCGGTGGGATCTGGTGCATATGGATCAGTGTGGTAAATATCCCCCCCCCCTCACACACTTGCATCGGCGTCGTGCACGGCGTTGTGAGCATTGCATAACAAAACACAGGCCAGATTTCAAAAACGGGAGCACAATTGCTGGAAGTAGAATCGAGTGAGTGTGCTGCCTTCATTTCGTTGTAATCACCAAATTATCGTCGATTATTTGCGTGCAACAAAACGGCGAGGCGGCACGTGTGCTCCGGTGCATATTCGGTAAATATTGGGATTTATGCAACGCCCCGGATTACGTTTGTTTTGTTTTAGTCCTGCTGGGACATTTAAGCAAATGTACAGTGAGAACCTGCTGTTGTTTCCTGGTGTTATAAATAAGGCCAGGTCCAGTGTGTCTAACCTTTACATCCTGATCTTCTGCAGTGATGGCGAGAAAAAGTTCAAATTGATCTGGATTACATCAGGAATGCCAACATTTCGTTTGCATTGACATCGCAGGATGTGTAGTGTCAGTTCATCCAAAATAGACCGAACACGTCGTGCTCCAGCTTTGCTGCTTGATACAAAAGGGAAATCCAGTGGGTTCTTAGTTACCATGACTGTGTATAGGTGAAGTCGTTTAACACTGAAAAATCCAGAGATTTAAAAGTCATTTTGAACATTTGTTATGATTTTTGCCTTTTCTGTGCACTCCCAGGCAAAATATATTCAGGAAATTTGAATAAAAATCTAGAGTTTTCGTATTGCTAAACATTTGGCGGTCACATTAATCTAAACATATCCTGCGGTTTAGAATAGGAGCATGCAGACCTAATCTAAATATATCCAACCGTCTAGGAACTAATAACTTCATTGCGTAAATAGTTTTCTTTTTTTTTTACCACCTGCAGCAGAATCGAATGGGAAAGTGAAAGCATTTTGTCAGGGAAATGCCTGTTTTAATTGTTTTACTCTGACTGTAACATACTTGCACGTGGAGCTGCATCACGCGAGGAAGACCATGGAGGCCTTTGCTTAGCGCACACTCTGTCCCGAGGAAGGACAGCGTGATGTCACGCAGCAGCAGCATGTCTGCTGTGACTCATACTTCCAGGATTAGGTGGACTCCTCACAGATCTGGTTAGTCATCCACGACGGAGCTCCCGAGCGCTCGTCTTTTTCTTGCTGCTCTACCACAAAACACAGACCGAGTGCACGCAAGCAAGCCGCTTCTGAAACGGTTTTGCTGCAAAGGGTTGCCTTGGTTAAAATGCGGCAGTGCAAAACTTTAATCTGCCCTATTTGTGCCGTCTGACGACTTCCACAAAACTGGGTCCAAACTGTTTCTTGGATGACGGGAAAGACCACATCAGTCGGGTGTGACCGGTTGCTTTAAAGAACCAGGCACTCTTGGGGATGCACCAGTCCAACTTTTTATGTCACAAGACTGGCTCTAGAGGTTTAACGATACATCGATACACCGATACACCGATTAAATAATCAGCAAGACCGTAGCATCAGTCCATAATGGAAATAGAGATCAGACATCATACATATTATACCGTCAACTTTTATTAAGCGTGTAGCGTATATCACCCATTGTTACCATTAAATATTATTATTCCTTAACTCAACCAGACATTTCTTTTAATAAAAATATTCCTCATGTTAAGATCATCATACAATATGTGTGATGTCTGATCAATGTTTATACATATTTTGCGTCAATGCTATGCACTTGTTCGTGGAATCGATGTACCAGTGTAGACTGATGTATCGCTACACCCCTATCTGGAACCCATAGGGGTCGGGTCAGAGGGTCCAGGTTTCCTGGACTGTTCTTGAACATGCAGGAGCGTCTTGTTCGGCCGGCCTCCACAGAGTGTAAATAGATCCGGAATCTGTGCCATCACTGTGTGCCAACTCCCAGAACAAGCAAGCAAGTGCCTCTTAGTCGACCTTTGCTAGAGCGCAGATTTCTATTAAAAAAAACAATCCTTGGCGTTCTGAAAGAAAAACAATTGGTTTGCTCGGAAACTCACACTGATTATCAGGTATTTTCGCCCTTGTTCTGATCACCTTGTACTTTTAGTCTCAGTTATTGGCGTGCGACTAACATTGTTTACATGGTTGTTTTTTTGGGCGTTGGAGCATGGGCCACGCCGGACGCTTGTGGAGTTGTTTTGTAGTCTGCTCTCGAAAGCTGGGCATTGCTAGTCAGTTTCTCGTGTGCAACGGAACCTGGCAATACCATTTGGAATGGATAGTACCATTTGAAACATGGTGGTGGAAGGGACGACGGCGGATAATGCCATTTAGAAAGTCTCTGATCTAACCTGGACTGGTTCACTGATCTTCTCAAAGGAAGGCTGAGCATTTTTGTGTTGTAGGTTCTCTGCTTAGCTATGCTTAGCTGCCGGGTTTCTGGGGGAAAATATGAGAGAAGAGTCGCTGCTGGTTTCTCGTGCAAACAAACGCAAAAACGAGCAGTGATAACCATTATAAGCGTTACAGGCTTTAGCTCCTCTTCAAGCCTGCAGCCTTTTTGCCCGTGAAGCTATCAGACCAGAGGAAGTTCACTGTTAATGGTTCTTTTGAACGGGAGCCCGCACCATCTGGTCTAATTTTGTGTTGCTGCTGGTAGAAACTTTGGGGGATTTTTTGCCTCGCTCTCTGTCAGCTGGGTCCTTACGACCTAGCCAAGGTTGTAAGTAGTACGATCAGAGCTGTTCTAGGATTTTTTGTGGTTCTTTGCAGGTTGTGGTCAAGTAGATCCACTCGAGATGGCGTGCTGTGCAAAGGTGAGTTGCGCAGCCTCATTTCCCTGAGGAGATTTGCATTGCCGTAATTCCTTACACCGTTCAAACGCAAAAAGAAATGACATGCAGGGAAAAAAAAAACAACACGCCAGGCTGTTTTTAAGGATCGCCTGGGAAAAGTATTGGTAGCTCAGTCCAGGATCTGGTCATGTAATTCTCTCCTTCAGTACTCTACTAAGAGTAAAGAGTAACGTCGTCTCCCGCTTCGATAAGGAAATGGGAGCCGTCTCCAATCCCTGGTGCTTTCCTGTGTTTCACAATCACAATTTGACTCACACTTTCCAAACTGTTTGCACACCCAATTTCCTAAGACGATCGCTGAGTGTAACCGAGGCAGGTCTCTATTATTTTTTCTGCTCTTGGCTCAATAGCTGTAAGCGTTTATCTCCTGTCAGCACCACACCCGAGATGGAGCAGGCGTGTGGTGTGGGATTCATTGGTGCACTGAGGCCTCTCTGAGTCACACTTAGGGCCTTATATAAGGCGCAAAGAGGAATGTTGAACGCTGTGAGTCCCGGGCTCTGCTGCTGCCTCGCATTGTGGGCAGCGTTTGGAAGCCAACGGTTTGTCAATGACTCTGATGTGAAACTAATTTGAAGCCAGAAATGTCCAATCAGTCAGGGAAGTGCTCCTGTGGTCGGGGTCCTGGACTCACTGAGGTTCTAGCAGGGTACTAACCCCCAAACATTACCTCCAGGGCACGGATAGGTTAAATGCAGAGATCACATTTCATTTTGGTGTGTTGGGGTTTGTTCACAATGACAAATTTCCACTTGTTTTTGACTCCTTATTGTCATATTATTATCACTTTGTCACATGCGTGTTATTCAGAGGAACAGAAACTCCCTGGCCACTTTATTAGGAACCCTCATTTTGTTAAGACTTATTTGTGTGCTGTGGGGTTTGTGTTATTCCTCAACCTTGACCTTCATCTCTCAGCAGATTTCTGACCACAGGAACACGGTTGGCTGAATATTTTTGAATTTGGGGACTGCTGGCAATCTTGAAAGATGGCACCGAGCGTCTACAAAAGAATAATATAGTTTTGACGAATGATGTTTACTTGTGTCTGTATTTTGCAAGTTTTATTTTGCATTTTTACATGTTTTTGAACATAAGGCAAATGACTGGCGTGACTATTCCGTTTGGAATGCCACTCATATCAGACTGATAACAAAGCCTGGATAGCAGTTTATGGTTCTAGATTTAATGTGCATACGATTTGGATTAGACTCGGTTCAGGAGTCAGCGATTGATATGACACAATATTATGCGCTGATTTAACACAGTCATATCCATTCATATCATGATTTGAGTTTCCTGAGCTCAACCAGACCTGCAGGCGAAAGTGCCGTTATGATCTCTGAATGATGTTTTCATTTTGGATTGATTGATTTTGACTGATATATTGCTAGTACCAGCCTCAGCGTTATTGCCGTTTGATTAAGGAATGGACCTGGTTCTTATTGCGTCTCACGGTTACGTTTGCCTCTCTCTCTTTTCCGTTGCCCCAGTAAACCTGTGGTTATCTGTCCCGCGCTCTTCGGAGGAATGCTAATGGAGCACGTCCTTTTGTCTCCTTCCGTCTGTAAGAAGTGGCCTAGTTACACTTCCTGGAAGCCCCATTCGCTCGCGTTTGACCACACCGGACCCTGCTCAGAGCTTGACGCCATTGTTCCAGAATATCACTGACACATAAAAGGGAGGGGGAACTGTTGAAGTTGGTAACGCTTTTCTCATGTTTTTGCCCGAGTTCTTGTGGATAAGAGAAAACAGACGGTGATGAAGACGTCAGCTTTGCACATGCATGCAAATGTTTTTTGAAAGTCTGTGTGTGCTTGCGTCGGGTGCAAGGGTGGTGTGCGTGTGAGTAAGGCTTTGCCAAAATGCTGACCTCATTTTTACAACGTAATGAAGATGACGGCAGGCGGCAGGGCAGGGCCTTGATTGGCACCCGTCTGATACAGATCTCTCCTAAAGAGAAAACAGCACATTCCACTCTGGCTTCAGCAGACTCTTAAGCATAAAAAAAATCGTATCGTATCAAATCTGCAAAAGAACATCTGTCTAATTACTTTTGGCAGTGTCGTGTCGTATCGAAATGGCGTTAAGTGTGGACAGTTTGTAACAGTGTCTCGTCTAGAACAAACGCGAGTTAGTTTTTTTAACCAACCGCGGTTTCCACAAGCTGTAAGTGCCCTTCAGAGGCGGCAGATCTGATCTAATCATCACATGCTTTTTGAAGTTGTGACTCTCAGCATCCAGCACTCTCAGCAATAAGCATTACTACAAGATTACGTGGTTGGAAAGATGATTTGATCATGCAGCTATAACATATATGTTTTTAAAGGCTTTTCTTAGCTCTTAGCACAAGAAAGTTCAAAGTTAAAAAGCAACGTGACCGTCAAAGCATCGACAGCAAAAACAGTTGTACAACTTGTAAAAAAGTACTGCACCAGTATATGTAAGTTATAAAGTATTCCTTCATTGTGGACTGATGCTTTGAGCTTGTTGATCAGCAAATTGATGTATCTCCTCTAGTTATCACTTGGTTGTAGGCAATTTGTGACCGTTTTTGCAAGGTTTTGCAGCTAAGTGCCAGTGTGCATGTGTGTTGCACTGTAGTCAGCACAAATATCTATGCAGAAGTTGGGCAATGTGTCATATCGTGTGTCATGACATAACACAAGCTTTTAGGAGGCACAGCAAGTGCAAAAAAAACCCCAAACGTTAAGTGCTATCAGAAACGAGCATCACTTACAAGATATTAACATGAATATACTTTGAAATAGGATTTGAATTGGAGCCAGATGATTAGGGCTGCAACTAACAATTATTTTGTGAATCGATTAATCTTTTAATATTAATATTTTTCCGATTCATCGATTATTAATTTGATAAAGAGAAAGAAAAAAACCCATTTTATTTCCAGCATTTTTAAATAAACCAAACAGTCTGTATTTTTATTTATTTATTTTTTTTCATTTGACATAAAATGAATAAAAAAAATCTGATTAATTGAAAATGAAGAAATGTTGATGTTTTGGCCATTTCTTCGCCAGTTTGGACTCATTTTGGCCTATTTCACCCATTTTTGACTCATTTCCGGGAGAGAACTACATTTTTTGCGCATGATTGCGTTCCACATGAGAGTTGCGTCACAATAACGTGGTGGACGCACATCAGGAATAATCACTAAAAATATCAAGTAAATGGCTGTATTGTGAGTGGGACGCTGGTTGTTTTTGTTATTTATCAGACAAAAATGAGTTTTGTCTGTAATAAATGGGAAGATTTGACTGAACTGGAACGCTTTAGTGAATGACTTCCCTGATACCCCTTTTCCACTGCTCTGGTTCCTGTGCCGGTTCCCAATTTTGGAACCCATGCCGCACTTTTCCACAGAAAAAAAAAAAATTGATGCCGGTGCCCTAACACAAGCTCTGAACCGGCCCCTAAACTTTGCTGGTCTACCAGTGAGAACCCGTGACGTCGCGAGAGGTGGGCGGAGTGATGGGTAGCTTTAGAAGAGAAAATGGCGGAGAGCCAAAGTCCGGTAACGTGGAGCGCTGAGGAAATTAAAGCTCTTTTAGCAATATGCTGCCTTTGGATATTGAAATACCTCCTCAGAGTTTGAAGAATAACTTGCAAGTACAAACTGAGTGCGGCCATGTTTGTTTCTGTTTAGTGGGCGTGACCTGTGACGTGTTATCATGCGGGCCGGTTCTCGGCTGGTTCACAGTTCAGCACCGGCCGAGCACCAGAACCAGCACCTGGCACCAGCACCAGTGTAGTGGAAAAGGGATAAATGAGAGTCGTGTACGCTAACAAACAACGCATGTGTTTCCTAGGGCTGGGTGTCGTTGCTGATTTCCTGAATCGATTCGATTCCGATTCACAAGGTCATGATCCGATTCAATTCTCGATTCGATTCGATATGGCAATACTGTCCAAAACCCCACTTTGCCAGGGGCGTTTCCAAACTTTTGGAGGGCAGTGTATGTATATACATATATATACGGTAGGGCTGGGTATCGTTGCTGATTTCCTGAATCGATTCCGATTCACAAGGTCATGATGCGATTCAGTTCTCGATTCGATATCGATTTATTTAGAGATTTCTTTGCGTCAATACTAGTTTTGCTTGGTTATAAAATAACTTGTTTTAAAACCGAAGTGTTGCCAAACATCGGCCTTTAGGCCAGACGGTGATTTGAGCGGAGCAGCTTCAGCCGTGGCTCTATTTGGTTTCGGTTTGGCCGGTTATAGCTCTCCTTGCGCGGTCACGTGAAGTAGTGCATAGCCGCAGGAAAAGATCGATCCGCGAATTTTTGAATCGATATCGTATTTTTTGAACGAGAATCGATATTGATCGGTGAATCGATTTTTTTGAACCCAGCCCTAGTGTTTACATCCCGAAAGTTTCTATGTAATTGCTTCAGTTTTTGTGACGGCAAGACACAGCACTGGTTCTCGTCTCCTTCTTATTCTTGTTTTTCGGCGGTCGACGTCCAGCTTAATGCTGCTTTACTGCCACTGCGGCTTTGGTTAGCTTACTCTCCCCACATTATCGGGTGTCCGCTGTACGTATGTGCATAATAACGTAGACCCAGCTAATCGATTATTAAATTAGTGGCCAACTATCTTAATAATCGATTTAATTGATTAGTTGTTGCAGCCCTGTCACAATATTCAGTTTGTAATATACAATAGAGCACTATGCATTAATGTAAAACCTTTTAAACAAGTTGATTTTTTGTCTCTAAACTATACCTGTTCTGAAATATGCTGCGTCCTTCTCCTCAGCTCCTCTTATGACGTGAAAACAGGCCTGAAGGTCGCTGTGAAGAAGCTGTCCCGACCTTTCCAGTCCATCATCCACGCCAAGCGGACGTACCGGGAGCTTCGGCTGCTCAAACACATGAAGCATGAGAATGTGAGTGCAAAAAACGGTACACATGTAAACCATCAGAGACATGACGGTCCAATATGCGCCAAAGTGTCAGTGTTGAAAGTGCCTGAAATGTTCTAATGTGATGTGAATACTTTCAGTTTTACGGTTTCACGCTGATTCTGGATACATGGCTGGATTAGATTAAGACATTTTTTGCACTTATATAGGGATTTAGGGTTCATATTAGGGATTGATATTAAGGTGCGGAACTGCCTGCCTCAGGGCCGTCGGTTTGCATTCAAAATGCGTGCAAAACTTTTTTTTTTTTTTGCGCTGAGAGCGGTCAAACCCTCGCTTCCAGAGCGCTTTCTTGGAGCTTGTTGTTGCTAAATTATGCCAGCGTTTCTCAATCCCAGTCCTCGCGGCCCTCGCGATTCCGAATCACAAGGTCATGATCCGATTCAATTCTCGATTCGATATCGATTTATTTAGAGATTTCTTTCCGTCAATACTAGTTTTGCTTGGTTATAAAATAACTTGTTTTAAAACCGAAGTGTTGCCAAACATCAGCCTTTAGGCCAGACGGTGATTTGAGCGGAGCAGCTTCAGCCGTGGCTCTGTTTGGTTTGGGTTTCGCCGGTCTCACGTTTTTATAGCTCTCCTTGCGCGGTCGCGAGAAGTAGTGCACAGCTGCAGGAAAAGATCGATCCGCGAATTTTTGAATTATTTTGAAATGGGGTAAAATTAAATCTATTTTTGGAGAAAAATAAAGTGTTTTTTAACCTTGCATATGTGTAAACCTGTTTTAAGAGACTCATAAAACAATATTAGCAACCTTTAAAATGGCATAATAGAGGCACTTTAACATAAGAAACAACTAGCCAGTCACGACTGAGATTGTTAATGACGTTACATTAAAGGCGCAGTATGTGGCTACAGTAAATGCTATGTGGCAGAATGATGCTGGGAAATGACTTTGTTGACGTTATTGATTGAAAGTTGGGAGTTCTTGGAACGAACCTGTGTTTTCCGTGGACGTTTGCAACAATAATGTGAAACCTTTGAGATGTTTTCTCACCTTGTTTCTCCCAACCTGTGTAAATCCTTCACCTGCCAGCTCCTGCACTGTTCATTTTCTTTTTCTGTGCAGTAATTAACTGCATTTTCTGTTTTTACGCTGAGTAAAGCTTGATTTATGCCCTTTCATGAAAACATCATAACTCAATTTTGAAAATTTGCGACAAGCGACTGGCTTTGCCGTGGAAGGTCGCATTTAGTTTTTATTCACATCATTTTCCTTGATTTGCACTGGAAAGCAATTTCAGATGTATAAAAGGTGATAAATGAAAAACTTATAAGATAGTAGTAATAACAATAATAATAATCATCCTTGAATATGAGCATTTATGTGTTAATTCAGCTACAACAAGCATCCAATAGTTTCCTGCAGCTTCACGGTTTCAGTGTGACGCTGAAAAAGCAAGACTTTAGACACCAATCACTTCTTGACTATTAGAAGTCGAAATGAAAATGAAAATGAAAATAGAATGCAAATTTTACTTTATTTTTTGTTTAAGTTGGCTGATTTGGGGCTGCTAGGGCCTGTGTCCACCAAACATGTCCAAAGCTCACTTCCAGAGCTCCTTTTCGGCGCTCTCTTGCCACTTCTCTCAGCACTTGTTGTCAAGTTCCCGAAAAGCGTCATCGGGCACTTCCGTGTCTGTTCCTATTTCATGTCAACTTTGGAACGTTTTCATTTGATATCGGCAGTTTAGCCGACAAGATTATCTTTACAATGGAGAGAAATCACATTAGCGGCAGCGTTTGAACTAGATCCTCGCCTGTCTTGAAGACGTAGAGATTGGGTGCATGAGATAAACCGTGCAAGAAAACAGCTGGGAGAGGACCACCGATACATACTGTATGTCCCGCCCCTTCCTCACTTTTGATTGGCTAGCAAGAGATAAGTGACATTGACCAGCCCATCGCTGTTGTAAAAGTTGAACAGATTTGCGCTCTGAGCGCTGCAGTGAGTAACCACCTTAACTGTATTTTCCCGCTGAAGGCGTTTACCGCTCTGAACACTGGAGCTCATTGGTTTTGTGTTAAAAATAGGTGCTGCCAGCGCAACAAAACGCTGTTTGGTCGACACAGGCCCTTAGTCATGGCCCTTTTTTGTGCTGCTGTTAAAACACAAGCCAGAAATGATTTTTGTTTGTATTTTTAGGCGTATATATGACTGTAGAGGCGCTGTCGGGTCGTGGGCGAAACTGGTGGTTTTGAACTCACACACTGTGGCTGGCACAGAAGCTTGCACACACTTTTACTCACAACCGCTGCCTGTGTGTTTTGCTCAGCAGAAGGTGATGATGCTGATGCTTGGATTAGACTTAAATCCCTGTACAAGTTGTTCACGGAAAAAAAAATGGATTGATTGAATTTTTTCACATTCACATCCTTTCACTCGCTAAACAAACACAATCAGAAAGGAATCACATTAACCTGAGCAGCAGCAGCAGCAGCAGCAACGTCGTGGAGTACAGCACAATGATTCAGAGCTTTAAGGCTTAGTCACTGAGAGGGGTTTCCCCCTGGACACACACACACACACACACCTGTGTACACACATGCATATTCATACATACACACATTTACTAAAACAGTCATGTCCAGCAGGACCAGCTGCCCAATGAGGTGACGTGAGGCACAAGTGTGTTGGACAGCTGCAGTTGTCAGGGCCACTTTTGCTGGCCGTTGACTCCATGCTGAGTGATGCCGATGTCCACCTGAAAATGCATCACTTCCTGTGTGTAAGCTGCTTAAATACTGCGTATGCCCGTGAGGTAGCACTGCTGGCGTTCCTGCTAAAATCAGCCACCGTGACCCTTGTTAAAATGTAACATGAATCAATTTTGCGTTGCTTCTCCACTCGCCCCTATCGGCGCGTGAACCGGTGGTGATTAAAAGTGCGCCTCTTCTGTTCGTTTCAGGTCATCGGGCTTCTGGACGTGTTCACGCCTGCCACTACCTTAGAAGAGTTCAACGACGTGTGAGTAAATACATTTTTATCTGCTGGCGAAAAGCTTTCAGTCTGAAGTGCACAGTTTGAAACAGAACAGGTTCTCGTGGCCTTCTATTCTCGGAAACGCTTTGGAGCTTTAGGGGTTTATCACGAAATTTCTTGCCAAGGTTCTAACTGGTTGTGTTCCTCAGTGCGACCTGTTTTTTTTTTGTTTTTTTTTTTCGCTGTGAGCGCTGCATGTTGGCCAAGCTCCTTTCTTTTTAATTGGGTGTGAAATCCCCCCACCGACTTCTACCTGTTGCACAAAATGGAGAGTAAACCTGAACATTTAAAAACTTTTTGAAAAGGTAGATCTAGCTTTAATGCCTTGACTTCTTCTGTTCAGGGAATAGTCCGTTCCACGTGCATTACGATGAGTTTCTTTTTTGTGAGGACGCAGCTTTAATGACATCTGGGCTTTTGTGACCCTTTATTGCAGGAGTTTAGTCCCCCATCAGTGATTAAGAGCTTTTGGTAGATTACTTTGCTGAGTGAGAAAGTTCTGGCATTTTGCCGTTTTCCATAGAAACAAATAACATGTGAAAGCCGATTTAGAGCGAGACAGTGACACGAACTCCTGGAAAAGACTAAATGTATGGTGTGAGACTGAAGTCCCACCTAATGACCTTAAAAATATCACCTTGATTCAATGGGCAATGATTCAGTGTCTTGTGTATTATGATTCTGATTCAGTTCAGGAACCAGTGATTCATGCTGATTTAACACCATCTCTTCCATTCATCTCAAATTACAGAAAAACAAATCATTTGACATCTTTATTCAACCAGACATTCATATGAAGAACAATGGGCTTCATTCAACAACCGTTCCTAAAACATTACACGCTCTTAAAACCCACTAAAGCACTTACCACAAAGATTCTGTCGTCCACCAGTGTTTTCTTATTTGATTAGTTTCACTTAGAGGTCGGCGATATATCGATTTTATCGATTAATTCGAATTTACAGTTCAGGACGCTGTGTTTCTATGAAAATCGATTTTATTACTTATTTTGCACGCGGGCGCCAAAAGCGCAACTAACGCGACGCATCGTTCTACACGGGTAAATTAGCGCGGCGCACCCAAACCCTGTAGCAGATTCAGAAACAACATGGCAACGACAGGGGAAAAGTATGGCGTCACATCAGGGCCAAAACAAGAGCGCGCAAAATGGCTTGCTGCAAAAAATTCGCGGGCGTAAATTTCACAGTCGAGCGCGCAAATGTGGAAAATGGAAAAACAGAATTCAGGAAAAAAAATAAAACGGAATTTAGGAAAAAACAAAATGGATTTAATAGGGCCCTATGTATATTGCAAAAGACATGGTGCCCATACATACTGTGGAAAAGCCGGGATTCATTAACATGCCAAAAGTTTTTGACCGGAAGTACGTGCTTCCAAGCCGCAAATATTTTTCTGAATTTGACTTGCCACAACTGTATAATGAAACACGTCAAAGAAGCGGTAGAGAGCTGGAGGAGGAGGTGTCGTATTATTCTGCCACAACTGACGTGGTTTTGAACCATTTATTTTCCATCTGTAGTTTGATTTTGAGTAGGGGAGAAGAAAATCGATTAAAATCGAAAATCGGATTTATTGTGAAAAAATCGGAGATTTTATTTTTAGGCCATATCGCCCAGCTCTAGTTTCACGCTTACCCAAATTTTATTGCATGCATTTTGGTGCAGCTTATTGGCTTTGCTTCAGTTCTACACTTGTAATGTTGGGTCTACATATAATATCATGCTGTTTAACATTTTTAAGAACAAAATTGAGGAAATATTGGTGAAAGTTCAATCAAATTTCAGTAAAAAGTAGAAGTTGACGGATATTGTTTTTTCAGGGCAGATATCGATGCCAATTATTGCTAGTTAACATGGCCAATAACCTATATCTTGAACCAATATGCAACTTCTTGGAGCTTCATGCAGCGCTCGTGTGTGACTGACATCAAGGCTTCAGTGTTGATTGGCTACTACTCGTGTGACGTAGCCAAGCGCAGGTTGTTGTCGGAGGGACATAAAATAAAGCAGCGAGTCGAAAGCAAACTGCACAGAGAGAAGAGACGGCAGTAATTATTTAATATCGATGATGCTTAAAATGAAACACTGATAATCGGGAGAATTTCTAATATTGGCCCCCGATAATCGGCCCAGCTGTTAATCGGTCGACGCTTAGTAAAAAGTGACGTTACAGCACACGTGATGTTTTCATTCTGGATCAAGGGTTCGTTGATCATTGAAGCGATGTCGAACGATGCATGGCTAATGACCAATTTGAGTTCGTTGATAAAAATATTTTATTCGATCAAGTCTGGCACAGAGCGTGCAGTGGTGGAAGCAGCCTGCAGGCTCCAAACTCTGTGTGTGTGTGTGTGTGTGAGATCCGTTACTGGGCAGAACGTGTGGAGAAAGAGGTCTGTTTTGGGGAGGAAGGATTGACGAATCACTGCTGACAGGAAGTGAAGTTATCTTGGCAGCAGTGAGTCAGGGTTGGTTGCTACTCTGCAGCTTGCGGAGGTGGCGGGGGGCTGACGAGACCCCCGTTATTTAGTTCGGCCGTGAAAAACAACACACACACACACACACACACACACTAACCCCTCCGGAGTTTTCCTCCAGTGAACAGCGTTAATTGGTGAAGCCCCAAGATAGTGCTCAGATCTGAGTCAGCGCAACAGCAGCAGCATGGACACGGCGCGAGTCGAGCCGGAACGCCGCGGCTGCGAGAGAGGCGGGAATATTACTGCCGCGGTTACTATGGGAACAGACTGTAATCTCCTCTCAGAAGTTTTGGATGTGAAGTTGTTTGAACCTTATTGGAACTACTGCAGGAGGGAGGGAGGGAGGGGGAGAGAGAGAGAGAGAAGGAGAGGCATATAGAAAGAGAGAGAACGATATGAGGGAAGAATAAGAGATATGAGGAGAGAGGGAGAGAGAGGTGGGGGGAGAAAGAGAGACATGGAGAAAGAGAGAGAGCGATATGAGGGGAGAAAGAGGGAGAGAGAGACATATGGAGGGGAGAAAGAGAAATTAACATGAGGGGAGAAAGAGGGAGAGAGAGACATATGGAGGAGAGAGAGAGTGAGTGACAGTGACATATGAGGGGAGAAAGAGGGAGAGAGAGACATGGAGGGGAGAAAGAGAAAGAGTGACATGAGGAGAAAGAGGGAGAGAGCGAGAGACAGGTGGAGAATGTGAGAGGAGGAGGACCACCGGGGGGGTGGGGTGGGGGGGATCTGAGAGAGAGCGTGAGGGAGAGAGGTGGAACGAGAGACACGGGGAGGAAAAGATAGAAACAGTCACCGAGTGATGGAGAGAGAGAGAGACTCCCACAAAGATGTGTAATTGCTGCTGAGCAGATCCCTGGAGCAGATCGAACTGAATTTGCCCGACATGAAACAGCCAAAACATCGCTTCCAAACTCCTGATTTACGGCTGAGAGAGAGAGAGTAATAAACAGCCTGAGAGGAAGGAGGAGAGCTGAGTGGTGGCCTTGTTAGAGGATGATTCCCTTCCTGACCCCCGTCCCCCCTCTCTCTCTCTCTCTCTCTCTCTCTCTCGGCTGTGTTTTTGTAGGACGGGGAAAATTCCAGGCCGAGGAATATCTTGCATTCCCACTGGGGAGATTTATTGGAACTGTGTCTAAATTTACTCTGGTCTAATGTAAAGGGATGTTTTTGAGCTCTTGTTTTTGTCTCCGTCACAGGCACATGCGCTCTCTCTCTCTCTCTCTCTCTCACACACACACACACAGCATTTGGCAGATACCAGACACTGTTGTCCAGCGCAACTTGTTTCTTAATTACAGGGATGGGACACAGCCAACTAGGACTCGGGAACACACACAGAGATCAGACAGTAACACTTTCAAACTGCAATGCTGTCGTTACGTAACACTGTTAAATTCAGTAGAGTGAAGTCGACAAGCTGTCTCAGGTCGTGACCACACACACACACACACACACACACACACACACACACACTTGCTTCTCAGTACTTTCGGGGACATTCCCTAAAGATTACTTGTTAGCGATTTGCTTAACGCAGATGAAACGTTTCTGCACTTTCAGTTTTCTTGCATTCGTTTCCATTTGGGATGCGCGACAAGGGAATTGTTGGCCGATACCGATATCCAATCATTTTCATGCATTTTTACCGATAAAACAGTTGAACGCATTGAGGACGTCAGCGCCATAACTCTGACGTTTCTAACACGGCGCAGAGTCAAGCGAAGGCGGAGCATTTCGAGCGTTAAGAAAAAGTCACTTCCCGCCCTATGTGGTGTATCGAGTAAAATAGGGTGCGTGTGACACGCCATGTGCACTACTTAGTGCGTAGAGAGCTGTTAAGCTACAACCCTGGCTATTTCCTGAGATGCATACTACCACATAGAACAGTATGATAAGAGCATCTTACCTACCATACTATTAAGTGTGGCAGTGCGCGGCTCGAGACGCATCCCATGTGTGAACTCACATTCGCTAACTGAGGCAAACGTGCTATTTAGTTAATTAAAATATTAAAAGGTCTTATCAAAAGGTGTGCAGGCAGAGTTGAGCGCGTAAAGACAAGATTTTGCTTACGAGTGTTCCACTGCGCGTTCAGAATTTTGCCACAAAGTAATGCTCTATACTTTTTAGGACAGAAGGCGCGTTCTGTATAAAATTTGACCTCAGAGTTTGGATACGCCCGGCACAAGCGCTGTCTTTACGACGTACAGTAATTGCGTCATCAATTATCGGCCTGTAAATATTGGGCAAAGCTAAGTATCGGTCCGATGCCGATGAGTTAAAGAGAAGTAGTTATCGCCGGATCACGATATGATTCCGATATCCGATCGTGCAACCCTACTTTTGATGCAGCAGTCGTCCTACCAAAGGTAGGACTGTCCCCATTCTGCAGGTGCAGTGTCACCAAACTAAGTTCAGGTCACACGCACACACACACACAGTCGCGTATTACTGTCTTTGTGCGGTTTTTCCCATAATGACTAGATGTGTGTCATTTTACACCTACACCTAACCCTAACCCTAACCTCAGTAACCAAAAGCACATCGTTTACCTCTTTCAGTTTCTCAAATGAAAATAAAGCAAGCACATTTTCTACAAAGTCGTTTTACTTCATGGTGACCTCTCAGATGTCCCCACAAAACCCCCAAAAAACGAGTAAAAGTTATTTCAGCCGACAAAAAGGTCCCCGCAACGCCGTAAATACCCGCCCACTCACACACACACACCCACACACCCACACACACAGTAACAAGAGTTGTACTGTGAATTGTGGCCGAAGAATGAACCCAGGATTGTTCATGGTCACCATAAATGCAAGCACACACACATCCACAGTTGCGCATAAACGTGCTGGCGCTTGCACGCACACACACACACACACACACACACACATTCCCCGCCTAGTCTTGGCTTGCTTCTCTCTTACCCGTGCCCCGTGCTGAAACATGGAGACCAGAGATAAGAATAGTGGCTATAAATACCCCCGACCCACAACCCAAAGTGGGCGAATGCGAGAAGTGAAGTGCCAAAATGAAACGTACCGGGAGGCAAGTTGGTGTAACGTCTTATTAAAAATGTTGAGGCGCTTTTTGATAAACCTTTCGGAACCTTTTTACCAGAGGTTGTGGATGTGTATCACATATCGCAACAAGCACAAGCACAAAATCGAGATTTACACAACAATATCGATCGGTGTTGCACTGCAGAAAAACGATATGAAACAGATCCACACACCGTGCCACGCTAAATGATTTGTCCAAACGTGTACAGGGAAAGCATCATGCAGTGAATGTTAAATGTGCAGCATAATTAAACATCACAAATTAGACTTTGGTTCAGTTTATACGTGAGTAGCAGCATTCATTCACGGAATATGGATCAGTAATACGGTCTGTTTGTAGCAGTTAAAAGATTTGAGCGATAAGGATTTGTCTTATTCGCCACCTTGATGAATGCTAAAAGATCCGCTCATTCAGATTGGACAAAAATATCAATATACAGATTGTTTTAGGAACTTCTTGAACTGAATAACGGTCATAATTACTGTTATCTCACAAGTGGCGACTGAAGCAGAGCGTTTTAGCCGTTAATAAGTGCCAGTTAAGCCTGTTGCGGAGTCATTGTGGTTTGTGTTGACTACCAGGTACCTGGTGACTCATCTAATGGGCGCTGATCTCAACAACATCGTCAAATGCCAGAAGCTGACGGACGACCACGTGCAGTTCCTCATCTATCAGATCTTGCGGGGCCTCAAGGTCAGTTCCTCTTTAATTCGCCAAACTTAGCATGAAAACACTTTTTTTTTTTGAGTGCTGCGTAAATGTTACATCAAGATAACTTATTTTTAACCTCCTAATTTCATGCACCTTTCACATGGGGCTTGCAAACGTTGAAAAAATGCTTGCAAGAAAAGCTGATTATCTGATTATCTTCATTGAGCAGTGTGTTTAATCTTCATACGGTTTGCGTTATCGTCCAACTACAGTATGTCTTGACTATGAAGGATTTTGGCAAAATTAGTGCATGGCTTTATAGCAGGGGATTTCTACTGGCTCTGTCCCAGGGACCACCATTCAGACTAAGCATTAGTCAGCGTGAAAGTAAGGGATTATATGTCATTGGGAACACACCACAGCGCAGCACACGGCAAAACCAGTCGCTTGTCGCAACGGAGGTTTCCGAGAAAAACGAGCGTTTATGTTGCGTGGGGTAAAATTTTGGATTTTTTGTTTTTCGTGTTTTGAAACAGTGGAAGGTCTATACTGTACTGTTGTGAATAAATTTCGCTAAAAAACTTACCCTTTCCATCCTAAAAAATTAAATGTTCCTGTTTGACGCTCTACTTCAATATTCGCAGCTAAATCCTGGTTGATAATGAAGATATTTCTCCGGAATCCATCTTCGTCTCCCGGTTAATTCTTCTTGAGTGAGCTATGGGTAATGGCTGTGAATCGTAATGAGCTACGTAAATATAAGCGTGGCATGACCGCACCAGCGTCTGGGTGCTAAATCGTGAGTCGCTTCAAAAAGGCAATTTCTCAGTTTCTCCTCCAGCGTGACCGGGAGAAACCCGACTCGACGCAAAGTTTTGGCGCCATCCCTGATGACCTTTTTAGGTCACCTTCGTAGTCCTCCGTCAAGCTGACGGTGATGGTGCAAGTGTGAACTTCTCTTTTTAAGAAAACATCCAGCAATTTGGGAATAATTAAAGTTATGATCAGATCAGGATCATTCTCGCTGAATAATTTGATAAAATCTTATTATGGAAAGTTCCATGTGGTAAGGGTCTTTCAAGCACAGTAATCAGGCCATCAGCATCAGCCAGACTCTGTTTGTGACTATTTAAGAAAGACATCAGGATGACAAGAAATTGTAATTAATCTGCACGATGGCCTTTTGGCCAGCAGGAGTTTAATTGCTCTCACATGTTCGTGTGGGTTTCCTCCGGGTGCTCTGGTTTCCTCCTGCGCAGTCCAAGAGCATGCATGATAGGTTAACTGGCGAATCTAAATTGGCCCTATAAGGTGTGAATGTGTGTGACTGTGTGAGTGTGTGTCCCTGCGGTGTGTTGGCGCCTGCCCTGGGCTGGTCCCCGCCTTGCCCCCGAAAGTTGCCGGGATAGGCTCTGGTCCCCTCACGACCCCAGTTGGGATGCAATGATTCGGAAAATGAATGAATGAATGAGTGAATGTTTTTAAGCAAGAAAATGTCTAATGTTCTGTAATTTTCACGCCGATTGTCTGAATTTTATTAAATTGTATTTTAAAAGCTTGAAATTAACCTCTACACAACTATGGTAGGTAATCCCACAATTTATCTTGAGGCCAAATTATGTAAGCAAGTCAGGCTGAGGCAGCAGTCGCGTCACATCTCCCTTCATCAAATTATTCATCCATGATTATGGAAGATATCATCAAGAAGTTCCAAGTCATTTAATGTAATAATTTAAATTTACTACTTTGAATAACCATAAAACATCTATCATTTGATCGTAGAATATATCAGATATTGGGGTTTGATCTTATACCACTGATTACTAAACAAAACTTCAATGATTCATGAGAATTAGAAAAATGAAACAGCTCTGGATGAAATCTTAATCTTTAATATTAAAGTTTATGAATAACAAATTAATGCACATTTATAAGTCTGTCAAAAATTTGGAAATTTGTACTGCTGGACTGATATATCATATGCCAGACTGCTCCTAGTTGCTCTGCTACTTCCTGTACCATGAGATGAAATGAGGGAGGTGCATTGTGCCTCAAATTGGATGAAGTATTTACAGAATGTTTTCTATGCAGTTAACTGCTGCAGTGAAAAAACAGATGGACTGATCTCTCTCTCTCTCTCCTCTAGTATATCCACTCGGCAGACATCATCCACGGTGAATGTACTCCTTTTCCACCCTTATTTCAACACTGATTAATGCAGGTGCAATGCCTTGTGAGCCTCTGTAGCACAGCATATAGAAAAAAATTACGTATATGTATCATTTAAATTGAATTGCAAGACATTTACATTTCATCAAACTGCAATATGTAAATACCGAAAACGTATGTTGGTCATTAGCAAGGCCATGTCCATACGTACACGGTTAGTGCTGAAAACTGAGATTTTCCGTTTTGGTTTTGTTCAAGATCGCGTCCGCACGAGCACGCTTTCAGAAATATCTCCGTCTGCGCGTCGCCTTCAGCATGCCTTGCATTATAGAGGAAAACCTAACGTATAGACACGGCGCATGCTCTGACGTCATATGAGTGGTGCCACTTTGGCCGGAGTTTTCAAAAACCTCCGTTTTCACCGACCGCTTGCGGTTACGATGGCGGGCGAAACCGGCATGAAAAAACTCAAAGCCATCAGCCTAATCGTGCTGAAGTTAGAAACCTTAAGCTTCTTCGCGAATCTCATCGTCGACCTATAACCGTGCGTGTATTTGTAAATTTATCTTCCGTCAAATTTATAACACATTTAATGCTGCGTTTATTTTAGTTCACACCAACTATTTAGTTTAGCTTGCGTTTATTTGATTTCTTTCTAAAACTTCAGAATTATTGGCCAGATTTCATTCGGTCTTGGTTGTATAAAACATAAAACTACTTAAAATTTAAGAAGAGAGATTTTGTAGGTGCTGAAAATATATATTTCTGTGAGTTTGGTATTATTGATTTTATATCTGCCGTTCAGTTTGAGCTTGCATTAAACATAATCGAATCATTACTTTGGCAGATAGTGTGATCGTAGTTTTTTTTCACAGTGTAGGTCGTTTGACCTCGTCTTGTTAATACTGCAAGCTTTATCGGTTGGTTTAACACATTATCGCGGCGGGTGATTTTTATTGCGGCTCGGGTCTCCGTCAGATTGCACGGGACGAGGAATAGCAGTCTGACGTCACAGGCTCGTAAACAGGTCTTTTATAGGCGGAGCTGTTTGGGGAGGACTTTGGAATAATGGTGGGTGAAGCAGGTTGCTTGAGTAGGCTAAGTGGCTGTGTTTTTATCCTCCGTGTAATAAGTCAGCTATTTCTCTGCCCTCCCTACAGGACCTGAAGCCCAGTAACCTGGCTATCAACGAAGACTGTGAGCAAGGTCATGTCTCACTGACCTTCAGAATTGGTGAATCTGTTGATGTAACAACATATTAATATGTATTATGTTAATATATACCACATTTTCGCAAGGACAGTTTGTGGTCAGTTTTGCCTGCGTTCGTCTGTTCAAATGCTGTTTTTGTTTGTGTTGTAGCTCCTTACCTGTGTTTGCAGACACCAGCACCATAGTCCTGGCTGAGCAGATGGCCAGGCAAGGTGTAATTGCGTATACTGATAATCTCTGGCTGTTTGCTTGAGCTTTCATAAACCCCTGAAATCCCCCCGACCATCATCCACCCCTACCTTTCACAGATTCTGTGGTTGGCGACAGATAATGGGTTGTGGCATGGTGTCCCAGGAGATCATGCTCAACTGGATGCTACAACGCAATGAGTCAGGATGTGACAGAGCAAATGCGTCTATCGCACACACACACACACCTGAGCAGAGGTCTTGTTCTTATACCAGCCTGATGCTGTGGCCGGTTTGAGCGACTGTGCAGAATCTCTCACACTTAAAATAATTTTAATGGGTTTGTAGTAGAGAGGAGAATTGAAACTCTGAAATTACATGGTAAATCCTCTCCTGAATGTTTCAATTTTTTATATGGAATACAATTTTTTGGTAAATTTTTCGTGTAGCTCAGGTGACAACTTTATAGTACCACAGTTTTTATTCAGCAGTCCGCCAAAGTGTTATTTTTAATTAATATTTGTATACATTTTGTCTTTATTATAGATTTATAACAATAATATAAAAGAAATAAGAGGCAAAATATATATATATTATATATAATTTTTATTTCAAATGTATGATTGTTTTTGTCATAAACTTGAAGAAAAAAAAATTCATCTTACATTGTATGTATATAACAGAACAAAGCTGATTTATACAAATAATATAAGGAAAAATTTGGAAACTTAACCTAAATTAATTTTAGGAACTTTTTAGGCATCATATATAGCAGCGTTTCCCAACCCGGTCTCATGGAACACCGCTCTCTTGCCAATTCTATATTCCTGCATGAATCTCGTTGCTAATTAGCTGATAAAGTGGCATCAGCTGTGCTGTGGGTCAGAAGCTGGAATCTGTGCAGGCCGGCGATTCTTTGAGGACTGAATGAAGCTTGTGATATATAAGATTTAAACACTTGTGACACTTTATTCTAATTTAGCATAGTTTAAGTTTAATTACTTGTTGTGGCAAACATTTTGGTACCACTCCTTGTGTC
>JAVGVS010000179.1:593655-671155 GCA_032718565.1 Distichodus sexfasciatus
ATGCTGTGATTTTTCACGTTTGATAGTACTGCCTGTCGCCAAGTAACATCCACTATCCGCAGTTTCGATTCTCTTCTGTGCAGTACATATACACACACACATACATATAAATATCATATATATATATATATTCGCGAGACTATGCACAGATTGGGTTCACGAGAAGGTGGAGCACTTTCGCACATAGAACACTTCTTTTGATGAAATATGAGGAAGCTGGAGAGGCATGTAAGTCAATTATGAGCACTAAGTGCCTTTAGTGGGCGCTCTCAGAAGCTTCAAAGATAAGGAAATCTGTTGAAGGAAATGTCGCTTCTCTTGGTAGCCAATCAAAGTCGGGGAAAGGGCTGGGCGAATCAATCGTTGGTACACTCCCGCTGGTTTATTTGCACGGTTTATTTCATGCACCCAATCTCGGTATAAAGTGGAGGGAGCATGAAGGTGGAGTTGCAAGCATGCAGTTAGAGCTGAGCACATATAGACTTTAACAAAAGTTCCACTACTTGCAGCTCAGAATTTACAAAAATAATGGCGTACTGTTTCGCGGGACAGCTTTTCACCTCAACCAGAAATATCGTCACATTTTAATATGGCTAGATCTTGTGGCACATGATCTCATCACACCCTATATATATATATATATATATATATATATATATATATATATATATATATATGCAGCTCGAGGAAAAAATAAGAGCCCATATCACTTTTTTGGGTTCACATCGCTGCAGCTGTGGTATAAAATGCTTACAGGTTGCTATTCTTTTGTGAGATATTGCAGTTGCAGGTCTGTGAAAAATATGTAACTGCAATTCTGTTTTTATAGCAGCTACTCCATGTGTAATATTTGACCCATCGCATTGAAGGTGATGGGCAGCTAACAAAGCGCCGGGCAGTGTAGGGGCGGTGCCTTGCTCATGAGTACCTCAGTGGTAACTTTACCGGCCCTGGATTGGAACCTGCGACCTTCTGATCACGGGCGGAACACCCTACTGTTACGCCTGCTGCCCAACACCTGCTTCTGTTTTCTGATTAGAGGAAACAGCCCTCAGCAGATGAGGACGCTGTGGACTTGTTCTTTTAATGAGATAATTGTAAAATAATATTTGTGTAGTTTGCAACTTCCAGGTTAGGCTAAGATCCTTACTCCATATGATGATAAGGTAATAGATAAGATCGTTTACTCCAAAAACGTGTGTAATTTTGAAATAAGCAATAAGTTATAAAAGAACATTGGCTTTTATATTTACAGACACACCCATACAAACTGTAAAACGTTGAATAAATAATAATATCCTTTTTTTCCCGGAGCTGTTAATGAATAATTTTATGAACATTTTGTTCAGGATAAAGCTGCTCTAGAGTTATCTTTGAGCTTTGACCTAAGATTGACACCAACTCACAGGCACAGGCACAATTTAAACCAGCAAATAAATGAAAAAGTTAAAACACTTTCGATACGCCGAATGTCTTGACCGTCTTGGTCTTAGGACTTTTGAACATAGAAAAGGCATTTTTCGTTCTTTAACACCTGCCATAGTGGCGTCAGTCGAACGCTTTGCCTCCGTCCTCACGATCGCCCGTGTTGTGTTTTTATTTTTCCTCGTTCATCCCTCCCTCCATTCTCGTAGTCATCCGTTCCCATCCCTGCCTTTTTTTTTCCTTTATGTTGCTGCTGAAGATATTGATCAGTTGAAGCTTATCATGCTGCTCGTCGGAACCCCAGGGCCCGAGCTCTTGATGAAAATATCTTCAGAGTCTGTGAGTTTTTATTCAGTTTCTGCCTGAGTGTGGCTCTCTCTCTCCCTCTCTCTCTCTCTCTCTCTTTCTCTTTATCTCATGCTGTTTTAGCAGCTGCCTCCCTCCTTATTATTATTATGTTTTTTGTATCTCCACCTGGGCATGAATCACTGTTTTTGCTGCCGCTTAGGTCATCTAATCGCTAGGCAGTCCGACGCCACCGCGAGCACGTGGCCTCTAAATGTTGAATCACTTTTACGATTCTCGTGAAGGTCCCTTTTTTTTTGGTCTTCCTCGCCCATTATCGTCCTCTAATCCACCCATCCCTCTGTTGCTTTATCTCCTGCATATGCTGGATTAGCGTGTCTTTGTCAGCAACCTTGCATGACTAGCCCTTCATGTTTTCTTCTTGCCTAGCTGTTATTTTTGTGCATTTGCTTTCTTAAAAGTACAAGCCGAGTGTTCATCGTTCTAGAAATATTCTGAAGTAAATCTGAAGTGTAAAACCTCGTGAAGTGGTATTTCTGCAGACGTTGTCTTGAGCGTTTTGTCACTGTAAGGCCCTTGACTCGGGTGTAAGATATAAACCAGCTCCAGCAGATAATGCGCCTGACCGGAACCCCACCCGCCTCGCTAATAAGCAGGATGCCCAGCTACGAGGTGAGCCAAGAATCCCCTCACCCACCCCACCCTACCTCTTACAGCCCCTTTCACACAGTGTCTACTCCAGCTGATGATGCTACAGAAGGCAGGAAGCAGCAACAGCAGAAGAACGAGTGTTAGGGCTGTTATTAGGGCTGGGCAATACAAGCTCAAATCAGAATCACGATTAATTAAGAATTGTGCCTCAATTACGATTTATCAGTGAAACTTAAGAGCCAGAAACAAACAGAAAAATCCAAAAACATGATAATTGCTCATTAGTGTAATTAAATTTTTTAACAGATTATGATTAATAGACAATTGACTCATTACAGGGTTTTTTGCCCTCATAATTCATTAACATGTAAACATTAAAGTGATGTAAAGCTGGGAGATTTTTTTTCTAATGAAAATTTCTAAATATCCTTGTGATTTTAAAATAATTGAAGAAGAAAACACCTAGTCAGACTGGAAACACACATAGCTAGGGGTGGGAATCCACTTAGAACCGGTTCCAGTTGATCAGTTCCATTGGAATCGTACACCTCCAACGTTATTCTTAACGTTTCTTCCATTCCCAGCACCACGTTTACGCTTTTTAGTCGCAATACATTGTCACACTCTCTGCGACTTGCGAATTTAACTATGAGGAATCGTGAAGCACAAATGATATTTTTCATGATGTGAACACACATGCTACGTTTGCTATCGTGCACGACTCTCACAGAAGTCCAACATTGACTAAAACATTCAGTTCAGTTAAATCTTGCCATTTATTACAGACAAAACTTATATTTTAACTGATAAATAACAAAAACAACCAGAACTCACAGAACAGCGTTTGATATTTATCTAGCATTACTCACAGGTGTGCGGCGCCTCTCATGCACAGGCTGCCCTCATGGCAATAATCTTCTCTCCCAGAAATGGAGTCAAAAATGAGTTATAGACCAAAAATGAGTCCAAATGCTCAAAATTGCCAACTTTCTTCATTTTCTAAGTTAACAGAAAAATATGGATTACATTCTATCAATATAATGTTAGAGAGTAAAAAGGTAAATATATATTAAATATATATTTATATAAAAATATATTATCAAATAATTTTATTCCATATCCAAAAGGTGATGGGTTCGAGATCTACCTCCAACACTGCCATCATTGGGTCCCTGAGTAAGACCTTAACCCCAAGTTGATTTAGAAACGGTCCCTGAAATTAGGAAATGGAAGTCGCTCTGGATAAGAGTTTCTGCCAAAGGACATAAATCTAAATGTAAATGATGTAATATTAAGGTATTTGTCGTCTTAGCAAAGATTAGTAGTAGCCTGTATTTGAATAAAGGTCTTAGCCTTCATTCATTTTTGCCATTGTTACGGTTGCAAGCTGCAGGCTGAAGAACTGGCTCCTGGGTCAGTGAACGGCCTTCATTCTGGAACATTCTGTTTTTCACAGAGAGAGGGAGCGAGAGGGAGCGTCTCTCCCGGTTTAACCTTTATCCTCTCTGCTTATCCCCCACTAGCCTCCTGTTGGCCCGTCGAATAATCCTGACCCAGTTCCAGACCCTCGCAAAACGACCTCCGTTGTGCTACTATGGCGACGTGTGCGACGGCGCTTAAAGCTTTAACCCTGGATATGGATGATGCTCTCACGTAGCTGAGGTGTGCTTGTATTTAAAACTAGTGAGAGGTGTGTGTGTGTGTACAGAACAAGTCAAATGTTTGGACCTACTCATGTTTGACTATTAAACAACTAATTGTAAGTTATTGGAAGGTTTTTTTTTTTTTTTTCCAAATTAAAAGTTTGAAATTGTGTTTTTTATTTCTTTAGATGGAAAGTTCTAACTTGCTTGCCTTGATAGCAGCTTTGCACACTTTGCATTCTCTCATCCAGCTTGCTGAGAAAACCGATTTTTTTCCCTGCTGTTTAAAAGGAATTCTTACATTTATTGCTATATTAGAACATGTCTTTATAATGTTTTTGCTTTTAATATTAATTTGCTCAGAAACATTTGCTAAAAAAGATGTCATTTCTTTTAGTTTTTATATTATCAGCTTGACTCAAATATATTAATTCCTAGCTATAAATAATTACCATATTATTTTTTATATAATATATACTTATTTATAATAACAAAACAATATATGGGCATGAATTTGACGCTCATAGTAATAAGCACTATAACATTTATTAGTAATAATAAGTATTATTGTATAGTGTTATTTATAGGAACTGATAACTATCATATAAAGATTGGCCAAACTTACTAAATATTCAGTAAGTTCAAAACTTACTGTAACTATTTTTGATGTTTGGTTTAAATAATGTTCTTAATGCACTACAGAGCTCCCAGCAGCCATAATTGATTTTGTTGGCATATATGTTTAATGAGCGACAGATACTAATAGCCAGAATATAGCCGCAAACGGCATATAGCGGGGTTCAAGCGAAAGCAGCACAAAAGCAGCTGATGGTGAAGTGTGGAAGAAAGGAGTCAGTGAACCAGACTGCATAAATTTATGTAGCATTTTTTGTGCCCCTAGAGGTCAAAACGCATTTTGAAAAAGTCAGATTTTGTCAGTTACATTTTTGGTCGGAAAGTGGCCATGGAGCTTAAGAGATTTGTTTAAATATGTATTATATAAAAATATTATGCAATGAAGTAAAATTATCAATTGAAAAATGAGCCTTGTAGCATGTGTGAAGTATTTAAATATTTTGAAAACAGTTTGAGGTCAGTGGGGCAAGTGGCCTCAGAGCAGAATAGATTTCTAAATGCTAAATATCGGCCCACCTCAATGGTAGAACTTGTTGATAGAGACTTTGCAGGTTAAAGAACTTCACTGACAGGTTGATTTCTGCAGTTGGTTTTGCTCAAGGTTGATGCTAAAAGTTAAAGAGCTTCCCTTATGCGCCATCTGTATTTTCCTAGTCACTGACTGACTTTT
The DNA here is from genome assembly GCA_032718565.1 of Distichodus sexfasciatus. NCBI lineage: Eukaryota > Metazoa > Chordata > Actinopteri > Characiformes > Distichodontidae > Distichodus > Distichodus sexfasciatus. The sequence continues at coordinate 598,987 of JAVGVS010000179.1, forward strand.
ATCTTTTCAAACAGGCCAGAAACTACATCAGTTCCTTGCCACATATGCCAAAGAGGAACTTTGCTGATGTGTTCATTGGTGCAAATCCATTAGGTAATGTCTACCACCTTCTGTTTAATAAATGAATCTGTGTAGGAACTTTACAGTGAAGACGCTAGGACCCGAGGCTAAAATGAAGATGTAAAACGATGGATTTTAGCTTGAGTATGTTTGCCCGTATGAGGTACTTACACAGCCCTCTTTGTGCTCAGCTGTGGACCTGCTGGAAAAGATGCTGGTGCTGGACACTGATAGGCGCATCACGGCCTCGGAGGCTCTGGCTCATTCGTACTTTGCACAGTACCACGACCCGGACGACGAGCCGGAAGCTGAACCCTACGATCAGAGCTTCGAGAGCCGAGAGCTGGACATCGAGGAGTGGAAGAGTGAGTCTGTCAGTTCTTATCAGGAATGGTGTGGGCAGAGCATATCCATTTCATTCCTTCTAACATGGGTACTGGATAAGGAAATGATGCTACTCTGGTTATTGTATAATTTTCATATTTTAGAATTACACATGTTAATTTTGACCTATATTTAGGAAGAATGAAAACTATATATTGGAATGACGTTTTTATGTACAGTTAACTGTAGTATTTGTAAATATATGTATATATTAATCTTATATAATCACTAGGTTATAAACATGCACCATTTTAAGCACTATGAATCCTGTCAGTTGGAATGGAAATAATGGAGGTTCTAATATTTTTTACATGAATATAGTCACTAATGAATACACAGTTAAATAGGAAATAGTGAATATAATACGTCTTAAATAATATAATAACTATTTCATTTTAAAACTATAATTCAATAGGAATTGTTTTAATATAATATGTTTACTAATCTATTAAAAACTATATTGTATACACAGTACTAGTATAAGCAACATACTGTAAGTCCTGACAACTGAAATATATTCAATGCCATTTTGGATTAATTTGATATAAATATAGCCAATAAATATTAATAAATTCCTAACACTAATGTTCCTAAACAGTCACCTATTAGAAATGTTACATTTTAAACTAAAAACACAATAACAATTGTATATTGTAATATGAAAATATGAAAGTTCACTGTCAGTGCTTCGTGCTTTGAATAGAAAGGTAATCTGACAAATTTCGCTTTTGTTCCTTAGGACTGACCTATGAGGAGGTTCTGACCTTCGAGCCACCGGTGTTTGATACAGATGAGATGGAGTCCTGAGGGCCATCACTCCTTTTTCTTCTTCCATCTCCTCTTCCTCGTCCTCTCCTATCAACAGGAAAATCCCTGCTAAGGGGCAGTTTGAGCAAAAATTGCACTAACGATGAATGAAAGCTAATAGCTACCACTTGGCGCCCTATGCATCACATGCTAGTCAGGTCTGCAGACTTTCATTCATTGTTAGTCAAGTTGTTCTTGTTTTTGGACAAATTGCCTCTTTAAAATGTTTGTGCCATCGATCAGTGTAGAAGCGCAGAGACTTGTGGAGATTTCTCCTCTCTCACACACACACACACACACACACACACACACACAGTGCAGTTTATGGATGGAGGGGAAAAGGACACACTATCTTCTCCACCATGATGTTGAGTGGAGTGATAGCAAATAATAATTTTCCCTTTGCTTGTTTTTCCTGTTTTTTCCATTGTTTCTAGCTTTTGAGGTGGCGCTATTGAGAGTCTGGTGTGTCTAATGCACTCTGTTAGACTTCTTCCATCCTTCAACTCCCTTATTTTAAAAAAAGGATGAATTTTCAGAAAATATTAGGCCAACATAAGGTACCTGGTTAAAAAATCTTTCCACATTTATGTTGCGCGAGAGTATGTCTTTAAAGTGATTGTTTCATGGAGTTATTATTTTTTATAAGCTTAGAAAAAGTGGGTTACTAAGTAGTAAAGGTCAAAATTTGAGAATGCATTACTAGATCTAGATATTATCTCAAATAAAAGAACATAAAGATGTTTATTTTAATGAGGTAGTTAATTTTTTCTGAAACAATTTCCCTTTCGCTTTTCACTTTTCTCTTTTCTCTCTCAAAGGATGGAGGGAAGTTAACAATCTGCATCCAAACTCATTTAGCCTCACTGTCTCCTTTCAAATAATAATATTTCAATGAGAAAAGTATTTAAGTATTTAAAGCTGGGGGGAGGAATCATATCTGCCATCGCTGCCCTTTAGATTCATGATTGCCCCCCAAAACCTCAAATCTACCTTCAGCACTGCTTTTATCCTGTACAGTAATAACCAACGACCATTAGAATTTCTTAAATGTCACACTTTTAGACTTTTTAGAGATGTAAATAAAAGATCACACGTGTAAATAAATATTTTGTGGCAGAACTTGTTCCAACGGCGCAGGACTTGAGTTTTGAAGCTCTTTGGCTCTGCAGTCACGGAGAATGTAAACTGTATGGGATGATTTTAGACGTTAGTAGGGAACATTTTCTGTCCTCCTCCTTTTTTCGGGGACTTTCAGAGCAAGCACGGCTTCTCCGATGAATTAAGTCTGATTTATCAAGTAGGAATGTGTGTTGAACTGCGGGATCGACAGCAAAATCCCACTTTTTGGGAAACGACCCCAGTTCTGTGCTGCCTCCTGCGTCTGCTAAAGCAGATTAAACGCCATTAAAGGACTGTGGAACCCTCCAAAACGTTTTTGAGAGTTTAACAACTTATCTTGGCTGAGAATAAATGGTAGTTCAAACCCAAAAATTTTTTGGGCCTTTCCAGTTATATTTCCCTGAAAACCAACAGCCAGCGTAAAACCTTGCTGTGACCGTCAGATTTCCCCTACTGAACGAACGTAGAATCCCTTGCCTGTTTAAATTAAAAATAAAATTACCAAAAATGTGTTACAGTAATTTTTAGTAGGTTCTTTTAATTATATTTTCCACTTCATGGACTTTTGAAAGAACGAAGAGTTACACGATAAAGTCTCAGTTAATGGGTTGCTTTCCATATAGTACAGCTTATTTATGAGGCTCTTCGTGATTTTACTCTTTGGAGTACGTGAATTCATACAGGTTGTTCTAAAATAGCTACATTGTAAACCCTAAAAAAATCTGTGGAAGTTGAGTCCGGATCACAACAAGCAGAATGGTCACAGAAATTAGTGTAACACCTGAAAACGCCACAGCATGGGAGGGATTTACTTTTGGAATGTGTCATTTTCTCTTTGAGAAGTTACTAATATTACAATATTAGTCTCTTCATTTCTTCATCTTCTTACCCTGGTTCGTTAAGGGGAGAACTTAAAACAATTACTCAAAAAAATGAGTGTTTCGTGTCCCTTTAACGATAGTCTGGTTGCAAAAACACTTTAATGTTAGCAAAAAATAACTTGAACCCGACATTAAGATCATACAGTAGTGCTTGTTAATTAAAGCAAACGATTGTCAGACGTGATGGAGTTAATGTTTTATTTCTTTAAAGCTGACTCTTCTTTTGGCAATTTTCACAACCTGTTCTTTTTTTTTATTCAATGTGATCACAACGATACAACCTTTTTTTTTTGGATGAATTTAGTTTACTCCAGTTTTGAGAGAGGCCACGACGACATTAGTGTGTTTTCCCGAGTTTACATTTTGGATTAAGATTTAAGAAATCATCGAATTATCCAATAAAAAAAAAAATTACATACAAACTTTAGCATCCGAGTGCTGTTTAAACGCATCACAATTGTTCCACTGTCATGTCCTTTGAGCCCGATCTCCCTTTTTGCTGGTATATGGGGCAGTTCTTGTTGATGCTGAAGATAAACATCCCATCAGACTGTTTATATCTGAGCCAGTAAGCGAATGCGATTCCATATTAGCATCCAAGATCCGCAGCAAGAATGTGTTTTTTTTTTCTTCTTCTTTCTTTTTTTAATTTCAGACTCAACAAACCGTGCCAGCATCTAACTTATTGTATCAGTTATTATGTCGATTGTTTTTGCGAGTGTTTTTCATTATATATTATCATTTTAATTTTATTCCGCAGACTTTTCTGTTTGGAGTGTGACTTCATGTGCGTGTTTATGCCTGTTTAGTGTTTACAGCTTAATGCAAGAATCACAAAGTCCAGGGTGTCCATATCCAGCAGCATTCTTAATTATTTTGTTTTATTATTACGTTTTTTTGTTGCATGTGATCCAGTTAAATGAAAGGAAAGACACACTGTGCATGTAACCAATCTGGCTCCTTCATCAAACAGGTGACAACCTGTAAATAATCACCGTACATGAAATAAATATAATTCTTTTTCATCCTAATGTGTTTTGTTTAATTGTTTGCCCCAGTTATGAATTTGACCAGATGTACATTTACTTGTATAAAACTTTTGATTAAATATTTATGAACGAAAATAAATTTTATTGCGTGTTTTTCTTCATGAGGGATACTGATGTGACTGCAATCACACCACTAATAGTAAAACCGTCACTGACGACTACTACTAGTGCAGTTATTACTTAAATATTATTTGACAAACGCTTTTTAACACAACGTGTTACACTGAAATTTCTTAGCCGCAGTAGTGACAAAGAAACGCGAGATGGCGCTAAATGAATGCGGTAAAGTGCCATCACGCAAACTGAAAAAGTTTGATTGTATTTTTGTACAACCACTAGATGGCATGAAACGCAACATAAAGTGACGTCCCAAAATCAAAATGTGTCGAAAGTTATGAGACCGGATTCTTATTTATTTGCTGTTAGACATATTTATCCCAATTATTACGTCGGTAAGATTAAAGTGAGTTAATAACTATAAATTAAGGCATGGTCTAAGTGAGTGGGTGTGACCACAAGAGTGGGGAACGTCTCATATTGTTCCCTACTCCCTTTGTAGTGCACCACTTGTCACATAAGGAGCTACCACACCTCTTTGCTCACTTTGCGAAACGTACTGCACTACATAACCAGTAGGGCGGCTTTTGAGACGTGACCCAAAGTTGTGTCGGTGAAAGTTTTTTTTTTCCGTCTTCCCAAAAAGACGCCCGCCTTCAAGTTGACAGTGAACACGCGGCCAAGCCGGTAAATACGAAATGGAGAGGAAAGGTGAGTATTTTTTAAAAGAAGTAAGAACAAATTTCTTAAATATATCATCGTATCTTAATAACCCGCCACATCGATTTTTTTGGTCGAAGTTTAATCGAATCTATGCAATACAAAGACTTTAACTGTCTTACTATTAACTGATGAACAATAGCTCAATGCTTCTCCCGGGTCCCGCACACGCGTCTTGCGGCTTAACCGGCTCATGAATCCCTAGGTAGTGCGCCACATGCAGCCTGGATCAACTATTTTAACGCCGCGTTATTGTGTACAACATATCAAATTGGGAGATATTTCTTCTGTGGGTTAAGTCATAAGTCGCTTTTTGACATGTGGTGTGTTATGCTGGATGCGGAAAGGCGTTTTTGGAGAGAAATATAACCCACTACATAGTAAGGTGGGAGCCAAATGAGGCGTGTCACAGGGTGCAACGTGAACTAGCAGGCTAGCTAAAATGCTAAAGTGGAGTTACCGCGATAAACAAGTCTGTCTGCATTGGACAGACCGTAAACAGTAACACACTTTTAAGCTTATTTGTTGACAAAGGTTTAATAAAGGTTTGAATACGAAACTTCAACTTTGACATTTATTAAAGATAAACATTAATTGCTAGTCATATTGAGTAAACCGAGTTGGCTTAAGTTTTAATCCAAGTTTGGATTGTAACAGCGTTTAAAATATTTGAGTAAATAATGCCAAGATTAATGTGAAGCTATTTATTCCACTGTCAGACCCTTGTTTTGTTTGTTTTCCCTCCTTTTCCCCCGTCATGGTCAGTGCTTGCGCTCCAGGCGAGAAAGAAGAGAACCAAACCGAAAAAGACAAACAAAAAGTGAGTTTCAGTCTTTCTTAGTTTTCTACATCTCTTGGCTATCCTCCTGAAAGCTGACATACTTTAAAAAATGTATAATGACTGCCGAAATTACTTATTTTTGCATCTTAAAGTTGGTTCAACGTTCATTTGCTCTCCACTGTTTAGGGACGTTTATTGCTACTGGCTCCGAATTTAAATTAAACTCCACAAGTCCCTTAGTGTACAATTAAAAGCCTCGAAATCGGACATTGTCAAAGTCTTTTGGTCCTGATGGCATATTTCCTGGTGACTCCTTAATGAATGTGTTAAATGGGCATAAAAGTTTCCGAATTTCACAGACAGTTTCCCTGAGAGCAACTTGGGGTTAAGGGTCTTGCTCGGGGACCCAGTGATGGTAGTGCTGGAGGTAGGATTCGAACCCACAACCTCTTGGTCCACGGGCGAGTATCCTAACCTCTAGACCACCCCCAGCCACAATTAAACACATGGAAAAATGCTTTGTATTACTTATGTGTATTTGATGGAGACTCGCCAACGTAAATGACCTAGCCTACAGTACCCTGGAAATTTGTTGAAATGTGGAGAATCTTAGCAGTCAGAATGTGAGTGACTAACACTGGGGGCACTTGGTAGCGTAACGTTTACGGATTTGGCCCCATGATGGTAACATCGCCGGTTCAAGGCCTGAATCGGTAAAGGTACCACTTAGGTACTCATGAGCAAGATACTGTCCCCCAGCACTGCTCTCTGTTTTTGATCTAGAAGCTTATTTCATTGTGTCCAGCGTTGCCACGGCAGACTGCTGGAAAAAAAGCATTTTACTTTATATTATGCAAAGGTGTATCCCTGCTTCATGAAATTTTGATCCTTCCATGAGTTTTGAAGGATCTGCTTTATGTACATTTCCTATTTCTGGTGTTAAAAATGATCAGCCGACAACTGCCACAGGACGCGAGGTAGATGTGTGGATTTGGTGCATGTTGTAATTTTCATTTAAGGTGCCTCTCGTGTGTATGTGTAAGTTTAAAACGACAAACAAATTTAAGTAGAAAGTAATAAAGACATACGCTGTACATAACATGCTCTACAACGTATTGTTAGGGGTGTAACTATACATCGGTCTACATCAATAAACTATTGTATTTTGATGTCACTTGTGATCTTCAGCCCGTACAGAAACTACATTCTGCCTTGAAGGGGTGAACACTTCGTTTTCAGTAGAAAGGCATTTGAGTTTTAGAAAAAAATCACAAATGCCTCGGAATGGTGTCCCAAATTCTGAAGACCCTCTTTTCCTTGTCCAAGACCTTGACATCGTTCAGAGCTTCTCTGGGTATTATATATTCTTCCTCGAATCATGTAGCCCTACAAAGACCAGTTTAAGCACCTTCAGTGCAAGATTGCATGCACTGAGAAATTCGGGATGGGAGTATTGGAGTCAGCACATAATTCTGGCAGAAATTGGGATGTAGCTCATTTAAGAGGGAGGATGCGGCACACGCAGCTCTGGAGGAGAGCGTGTGTGTGCACTCGTTCAATCGCTTCCCTTTAGGACTGCCGAGCCTCCGGGCCCCGAGGAGCGCCGTTACGTAAGGCTGCTTTCGTGGCAGACGCTGAGACTGAGTCTAGCCAGTGCCGCAGTCTTGCAGGGTTTTGCAAGTTTGTTGCTTAAAATTCCCTTTAAAAACATTCATGGTTTACCTGAGAAAGACTCGGTTAAATGGAGAAACCTTACAAAATGTAAGGCTCTTCTGACATTTTCTGATATGGAGGTTCAGACCTTCAGAGGGTGATAACAGGTTTATATGTAGGTAGGGCTGTGCGATACAACCAAAATCTCTATCCTGGTATGTCATTTCATATCCCGATAACGATATGTATCACATGTCTGTGCGTTCTGAAAACGCTCCCTGCCCGAACATATGGAACGCCAAATATTTTGATGGAATTGACACCCGTTTTTAACAGTTTTATTAGTTAAAAATGCAGTTTTTGATATACTGCTGCTTTTTCCGCTGTTGAAAGTGTCGCTTTTTGTGGCGCTCTAGTGACTTGTGGTTAAACGCTGCTTTATAGGCCATAAAGTGGTCAGCGCTGTAGTAAGATGCCTGTAGTGAAAAAGTGAGAGATTATTTGTCATAGTGAACACACCACAATGACCTCTGTGACCTCTCCATTTGACCCATCCATGAAGAACCAGTGGGTAGCGCCCGGGGAGCAGTGCTTGGGGACGGTACCTTGCTCATAAGTACCTCAGTGGTGCCTTTCCGCGCCAGGGATTCGAAGGCGAAGGCGAATTGTGGTGTATTTGGCGTTCCATCGATCTGAGCATGAAGGCAGGCATATCTGTGGAGCGTAGTGTAGAAAGAGCGCCAGATTGTGTTTGCGCCAGTTCCACTGGGTTCTCGGAATTAAGGCACAAAAACATCATAGTATTCTCTGTGCCTACATCCACGTGGCGTAGTGGTGACCACTGCAAACCCTCATCCAAACCATGAAATAATATTGTGGTAAAGACTGTATTTTGCCACGAAATAAACGACATAATATGAAGCGATAGATCCATTTTTATCGCCATGCGATATATTTCCTGTCATATCGCACAGGCTTGGATTTAGGTGAGAAGTTGGGAAAACAGGTTCTGGAAACAGTTCCGTTCCTAGAAATGTGAAAGTTGTACTAATCTCATGAGAGCACTGCAGAGGCAGAGAGAAAACCCCAACCCAGATTCCTGCACTGCTACGTCCGCACACTGGAAGCGTTCTTCTTATTGATGGATTACTGCACACACAAAGGATGTTTTCAACTTGACATTTCATCGTTTGCCCTCTCGTCTCGAGGGAAACTTGCCACATTTAAACTCTCTGACATTTTGGCTTTTGCTTTCATTCTCTTAGTTGCGTTTTTGTTGTCGCGCTATCAATAATATTAAACCCCTTTGGAATCCGCCGTCGTAAAGCCAAGTTCTCGACTTCCTTCTCATTCGGTGAGGCGGGAGCTGCGCTGTTTAGTATTCGCTGATCTGGCTGTTTTCTGCACACTGTCATCTATGTGCTCTCTTCTCCTGCAGAGTGTGTGTGTGTGTGTGTGTGTGTGTGTGTGTGTGTATGTGTATAAACGTGTGTGTGTGAGAGAGAGAGAGAGAGAGAGAGAGAGAGCGTATAAGCGGCTGGCATGAGAGCAAGTTTCACTCACCTCCCCCCCTCCCATCGCTGCTCCAAACTTCAACCTCCTGTGCCCTCCTCCTCCTCCTCGTCTTCCTCCTCCCCGCCCCTGTACGTCTCTGGGTTTTTCTGCCTCACTAGTGCTGAAGCTCGCAGTGAGGAAGGCAGGCAACCTCACCCAGAGCCAAGCAGAGAGAAGGCGAGCGGGATAGAGCAAGAGGAATGTCAAGCTATTCCCGGTTTTGCCTTTGACTCTGCCAACTTTGTGCCATGTGGCTCTTGGATTGGATCGTTTCGCTCAACACGGCAGTGGTGAAGCTGGCCAGCGGCCTGAGGTGCAAGTGAGTGGCTCTCTGAGTGTGTGTGTGTGTGTGTGTGTGTTTGAGAGAGAGGTACTGATGCCGCAGCGATGGGGACGATGCTGCTGACTTATTGAACGGCCCGATTCATTTTTAATGAGGAGGTGAACGGCAACATGCCAACGCGGTTTGTCGGACGTCTCGAAGTGTGTGCGTGTGTGTGTGTGTGGTAGGGGCGGGCGATTATAACCTCAAATCAATGTCGTGATTAAGCGATCATTTAACCTCGATTGTAATTAATGAAGTTACTTTGTGTTTATGTTCATAAGTAAGCGCTTAGCAATGCCCTTTAAAAAAAAATTATAATCGGTGTGTGTGTGTGTGTATGAGAGACGTGCAAGTTTTCTAAGTTATTCTTCCGCTTCTGCTTTTACATTCATCTCACGCATAGTTCGTCTCTTCTTCTTCTCGAGACTCCTCCTCCTCCTCATCGTTTCTCGCGGTGCACCGGCGAGGTTTGATGCACGCTGCGTCCGGCCACCTTTAACGCTTCCATGAACTTTAACTGTTTTGCACGCTACTGTTGTTTGACCTCAGATGTCGGCTTGGCTTTGTGTGTGTGTGTGTGTGTTTGCCCGGCTGAGAGGACTGGCGTTATGTAAGCACCTTCCTCCTCCTCCTCTTCTTCCTCAGCTGCAGCGTGGGGGACTCGTGCCATCGCACCATTGTGCCACGCGACGAGGCCGCTTTTGGGAGAGGCAGCTGTCAGCGTGGCCAGGGCGTCTGATAGGTCACAAAAGGAATGTTAACACACTGAGGCTCAACTCCAACATGTTCGGAGCTTTAGAAGTCGGTTTGCGGGTTAAAAGTTGGGAGAATGGGTTGAGTTGTAGGAAAGTTTTAGACGTTATGAAATGTTTAACACCTTGTCCAAAATGAACAAGAAAAAGGCTTTGGAAAATGTGATGGTTCCACAGAACTTCTGAAACGTCTCCAGGCTTCCAGAAAACTAGCCTCAGTGGAAAGTTAGGTCTTGCTGTGACGAGGAGCGCTACATTATTATTTGTGTGTTGCAGAGGGAATTAAAATGTATCATTTCTTATTTCGTGACCACAACAGATTGTAATTTAGCAGTAGATAAGGCTAAGCATGAATGAGTGAAAAATGACCTTAAATTGGAACACCGTTGGTCCCTTTGGGGCAGTTGGTGGCGTAACGGTAGGGTGTTCGCCCCGTGATCAGAAGGTCGCAGGTTTGAATCCAGTAAAGTTACCACTGAGGTACTCATGAGCAAGGTACCGTCCCCAAACCCTGCAAACCCTGCTCACTGCTAATTCACGGACGGGTCAAATGCAGAGGTCACATTTGGTTGTGGTGCACTGTGTGCTGTGCTGTAGTGTGTTCACAATGACAAATAATCACTCGCTTTCACTTTCACTTGTCCATGGTTAACCCAAAAAAATGCATAAAAACAGGGAATTCCCAAAAAAATGAAATAAATTGAGGCATTGCCGTGTGATGGAGGAATGCAGAAAGGGATGAAGTGTTGAAGGTGAAAATGAATAATAAAATAAACTAACTGGACTGAAGTGTGAAAAAGACAAACAGGCGAAATAAACACAGCAGTTTATCATTTCCCTGTTGAAGAATCGTGTAAAGAGGAGGAATAACGTTTGAAAAGAGCGATACAGTAGTTCACTGGGATGAAAAAGTCAGGATGATGCTATAACTTTTGAAACCTTTTAAGGCGTAAACCGTGACTGACGAATAAACCGACTAGTCGCGTGCCAAAAAGGCGGACCGACCCTGGGCGGGCGCCAACACACCACAGGGCGCATAGTGGTTTTGTTCCCTTCGTTAAAATTAATTATTAGCAAATAATTATAAAGGGAGAAAATTGCAACTTTTCAGCGCAGTTTTTTTTTTTTTTTAAGAAAAGCTGCCACAAAATCAAACAGTTTTGTCTATTTTGTCTGATCAGACAGCTTAGGCTGCAACAACCTCAAAAAAAGGACCGGGAAAAACCTCGAGGGGAGTTTGCAGTTTCATGGCCAGATGGGACTCGGACCTTTCTTATTCCGTGCAGTACCTTTGTTAAACCCTTCAAATTAACGGTGAACGTCTGTACCTGCATCACATCTTGATTGCTTAATTTCACATCCGTTGTGGTGGTATTTTCTCTCCACGCAGAGAGAATTAAAAAAATGTCTGCATGCTTATGGACTAACTGTAAATGGAATTCTCGTATTGCAAATGAATTCTGAGAAAATTTACAGCAGGAGTGTTAAAAAGTCAGAATGATATACATCCCTAATATTTGTCGGAATCAGCTGTTAAATTCCATTAGATGTTACTCCTGCACTTTTACACTCGTGCACGCCGAACACACGCACACACTGTTCCCCCCAATACCAGCAGACCAGCAAAATAGCTGATGAGTTCACCACACCCTGTGATAACCGCTCCCTCTCCTTCGTTCTCTCTCCCTCGCTCCCGCTCTCCGCTGTGCTATCAGTGCCCCAGATTGCATAACCATGCGGACACTATATTTACACCAGGCTCGGGCCGCCACACTGCAGAACCGTCTCCTCCTCTCCCCCGCAGATCCACCGAGTCGGGGTGCAACGATGCATCGATCTACGCCGATACCTCGATTCGCAGATCGACGAGCACGGTGGTGCAGTGGTTAGCGCTACCGCCTCACAGCGACAAGGTCCTGGGTTCGATCCCGGGGTCGGCCGTAGGCTCTTTCTGTGTGGAGCATGCACTGTAGGTTAATTGGCTACTCTAAATTGGTGTGAGTGTGATTGTGTGTGTGTGTGGTTGCCCTGCGGTGTGTTGGCCCTGCGGTGTGTTGGCCCCTGCCCGTAGTTGCTGTGATAGGCCCCGGTCCCGCGGACCCCCGATGGGGATTAAGCGGTTCGGATAACGAATGTACGATGGAAAGTCTCCTGTTGGAAAGCAGCATCGCGTAGCGTACGTCTGGGCGGGTTGTGCTGCTGTCACTCTGCACCGCAGGCCACACGCTTCCAGTAAATGACCAAATGAAGCGTTGGCATCATAGTTGCTAAGGAACCGCGAAGAGGCGTTTTGTACAGTTTGTCCGCAACATGTTTACGGCAGTAATGTTTCTGTCGTGTATCTTTTTTAACTCGAAGAACACTTGACAAAAGAGCGGCGTCCGTGTCTGAGAGCTTTTGAACCGTCTGTTTTCCCGCGCTCATGGTTTTTATTGAGGATCTGTCTGTACGTCTCTCACTCTTGTGCATCAAGTTTGCACCAACCATTACTGTTTTTGTGTCAAGTTTATTCTGGTTTGCAGATATGAAAACTTCATAGATCCAGAATCGCTTGGCTTCTTGTAGTTAAAACGTTTGCTGGTTGGATCTTCCATTCGTCCAACAATCTTGTTCCCTTGAACGGCAGATTTATACTCAATTATCAATGGTTTTGATCTTGTTGCTTAATTCTGTGAATCGCTGTAAACATAAAATTCCCTCCCGCTTTTTTAAAAGGGGCTGACCGATGTGTTTTTGTCCAATGTGGATAGCGATTATTGCTTATCAAGGAGGCCGATAATCAGGAATTTCGTGATGATTTAATATTCTTTTGATTCAGTGGATGTCAAGTCAAGGTTTGCCGATATCACGGTCTGCTGCTATGTGGTTTTGATTTGATAAATTCTGTTAATAGCTGTTGTTGTTAACGCTTTCCCCTAGGGCTGTGCGATATGATCGGTGTCTTATATCCCGATTAACGTCATTTCATATCTCGATAATGATATTTAGCACAATATAGTACGTTTTCTGTAAATTCAGTGGACGTTTCATAAGCAAAATCTCGTGTTCGTATGCGCTCAACACTCAACACTTCCTGCACGCTCATATGGAATGCCACCGGTGTCATAATTTGCCTATATTTTTACACAATTGACAGTAAAACACCTGCTTTTTAATGCTGTTGTATTCTTATAAAATCTTTTTGTGCTGCTCTAGTGACTTGTGGTGAAACGCCGCTTTGTACACCATAAAAGACGACGCTTTTTACGCCGTTCTAATGAGGTGCCTTTAAGGCGTGAATGAATTGTGGCACCTTTGGCGTTCCATAGCCCTGAGCGCGAGGACGCGGAGAGTTTTGCGCGTGCGTGTAGGCAGAATTTGGGCGCATGGAGGCACCAGATTTAGCTTGGGAAAGTTCCGTGGCGCGCTCAGAATTAAGGCACAAACATCATGCTGTAATATTCTCTGTGCCCACGTCCACGCGACTACTGCAAACCCTCATCCAAACCGTGAACAAATATTGCCGCGTTTTGCCACACCGCGACATGAAGTATGACAAACCTTTTCATTCCGTCATCGCCCAGCCTTAACGCTGCCCATAACTACTCGCGGTGACCTGCGGTGGAAGCCCCCCGGTGCTAATGGCAGTGGATGGTCTCATTTGCTACCCGTCTCCGGTGGGGGGGGACTCATCATCACTGATGAGACGCTGAGTGCGTGAAAAGAAACGGTCTGCCTACCGTAACTAGGGAGGAGGGGAGAGAGAGAGAGAGAGTGAGTGAAAGAGAGAGGAAAACTTGGGACGTTTCTGAAGCAGTTTCAGGAATGCACGAGACGGGAGAGAGACATTTGAGAAAGTGATGAGAGAGAAAGAGAGAAGGAGGGAAAACACGAGGCGGGGGGAGCCGAGCCGAGCCGAGTCGAGTGAAAAGTCCCAAGTAAACACAAGTAAACAGGAGTTGCAAGCGGCGAGCGCACAGTGAGCTCGTTGTTATGAGAGACGAGCGAAGAGGCGGCGATGTGGTTTTTTTTTTTTCTCCCTACCTGCAATGCAGTGCTGAGCTCCTCCAGCCAATCGCAGCCCCCGATCGGGAGAGGAGGGGGTGGGACCTCGGCGCTGACGGCAGCAGAGGACGAGCGAGGGGCTTGTGTGTGTGAGTGAGTGAAAGAGAGAGAGAGAGAGAGAGAGAGAGAGTGTGTGTGAGGTGGTGGTGGTGGTGGGAGGAGGGCGGAATAGAGATGTGAGCACGAGCCTGTAGCGCTCCGGCTCCTCAGTGCCGCGTCTCAGCGAGCGGCTAAAGGCTGTGAGCCGCCGCTGCCGGTGGGTTTCTCCCGAGCAGCGCCTGCTGCCCTCGCCTCCGGTTCATGGCTCTGGCTCTCACCTGTGAGCCCCAGCTGCCTTCTCTTCCTCCTCCTCCACCACTTCTTCCTCTCCCAACACCTGCGCATCCCATGGGCATCCGAGCGTCCTGCAGGTAAGCGACCTGTCGGCTCGACCAGCACGTTGCGTACTAGGGGTGTAACCATGCATTGATTTGGCAGTTAACGAGCCCACGGCGTCCATCCAAAATAAAATATCAGACGTCATGCATATTTTAACGTCAGTTTATACCCAACATTTTAGGCACTAGGCACTAGGTACTAGGGGTAACGATACGTTGATTTGTTGAGCATCGATGCAAAATGAAAACATCAGTACTGTACTGAGAGACGGAAAAAGACGACTGTTTTTCAGCGAAATGTCCGGTTGAGCTCAGGACGAAAAACATGCTCAAACGAGATTTTAGTTGCTTTGTGGGATTTGACATGAGCTGGGTTCAATCGCCGACTCCCGAATCGAACTGAAATCGCATCGTAGAAGACATGAGAGCGGAATGACATGAAACTTGCGCGTCCTCGCGCAGCCTTTTCTTTGCTTTTTTGCACGTCCTAGGTTCGGAGTTGCTCTCTCTCTGGGGTCTGTTTTGATTTCCGATGCGTTGCACGTCTTCAGCTGCCTGGCGGTTTCCAAGCTGAGGAAAAGTAAGGTCAGACTTGGGGAGAATAAGAACACTCCTCACCCCACCCCCCGATAAGAAATTTCTGTGCTTGGGTTCGTTTCGTTCTCTCAGCCCAAAATCCAGGCTCGGGCTTTGATCATTATAAAGGAAACGGACGTCGCGTAAATCCGAGTCGGATCAAAGCAGCCGCTGCCAAAAAAAAAAAAAAAAAGTGCACCCGTCTCTTTGGTTTAAAAAAAAAAAAAAAAACAGGAAGATTTAGGAGAACAGGGGGCTCTGTTGGAGACACGGGGGTCCGAGCCTTCCAGCAGCAGGTGTATTGGCAGCCCTCCATCGCTTTTGCACCTTTATCTCTCTCTCTCTCTCTCTCTCTCTCCCACCCTGCTGTGTTTGCTGGTTGGATTTCAAGGTGTTGCTGTTTCTTTTGTGGAGCGCAGCCTCGCGTTCAAATGACTCAATTCCAAATCTGTGCACAGGTGTAACGCTTGATTATTTTATTTTATTTTCTCCATTTCCAATTGCTTTCGCTCGTCTAAACTGCTGCACTGCAGCAGGAATCAGGGAATGTTCTTATTTATTAATGGTTTTTCCACAGCTGTTTAATGAAAGTGCTAATGTTACCGTGGTCTCGTGTCTAAAACGTATCAGAGCGGTTTGGCCGTGCCACACGAGACCACAGTTTGTGCGTTTATTTGTGGTTTTGGTGGGAAGAAAACTAAATTCTGAAAACATTCAGCATGTAGCTAGGGTCCGAACTCGGTTGGGGTAGGGGGTAAATTACGGGTTTTATAGTGATATGATATTGTATCGATTGAGGGTCGACCGATTGTTAGCCAGGCTGATTATCGGGGGCTGATATTGAGCATTTTGCAGATTATCTGTATCGGTGGTTAATTTTCACCATCCCCGACATTAAGTCATTACAAGCTGCGCTACTGTGGCTCCACCGCCGTCTCTTCTCTCTGTGCCGTTTGCTCTCGACTCGCTGCTTCGTTTAATGTCCCGCCCACAACAGTCTCTGATTTGCTGTACTGTATGTCGCACGAGTGGTAGCCAATCAATGCTGAAGCCTTTTATGTCAGTCGCACCACACTCACACACGAGCGCAGCGAGAAGAAGAAGAAGAGCTTGAGGAGTTTCAGCTGAGCTTGGAGTTTGTAAAAAAAGTTTTTGACAGATTCCAAATATCGGTTATCGGCCCGTTAACTAGCAATAATCGGTATCAATATCGCCCCTGAAAAACCAATATCGGTCAACCTCTTATATTGATTCACCGGACGATTTATCTTCTGCCAATATCACGAAGTCTGCTACAATACGATTTTAGTTCACTTCGATTCACTTCAGAAGAAGCAATCGATACAAGACAGCATCACATAACGAGTTAAAACAATCGCTTAAATTCAAATCAAAACACGGGAATCAACTTGTCATTTAACATTTTTATTCCCGAGCTCAGTCAGACATTCTTTTAATAAAAACACACCACCTGTTCAATATCAAGTGACGTTACAATATGTATGATGTCAGATCATTGAATCGGTGTCGATCGTTGTATCACTACACCCCTAGTTTTAACCGCGTGCTACCTGCGTTTTCCGCTTGAACGTGAACTCCCTCGCTCTCCCTCTCGTACCTGCGACCCTCCCCGTGCGAGGGAGACGCAAGTGCGTAATGAGCTGCCGCCGTCGCAGGGTTCGGCTTGATGCCTTTTTAATAGCGTCCTCCCACAGTGGAAAAACAACCCAGACTCATCGATGGTGAGAGAGAGAGAGGAAAATATCGGAAGCGGGCAATTTAGCTCGCCGTCCCCTGACGGGAAAAATTATGAAACATCAATTGCATCCGCAGTCGAGAAGAAAAGACATAAAATATCCATCATTGATATTCACAGCTGGTTTATTCGAAGCGCTTCCAAACGACGCACCGCTGTTTGTTATTCGTTGCCTGTCACGGCCGGTTCCTGTCAGCTACCTGCCTGTAAAGCTGGAATTAAAAAAGAAAAAGTGGCTCCCGCTGACCACAAGGACAAGGCACCCTCGCTGGGTCCTGAAAGTTGAAACACGTAATACGGAAGTCTGTAAATGTGATTGCTTTTTTGCAGCAAGAGGAGGAGAGTTAGAGTTATCACATAACGTTTATGATGCAAACGGCACCGTTCATAACGCACTCCGCAACATTTAGTCATTGAACGCAAAGAGGTTTCCCACAAATAACGAAAAAAGGAAAAATGGACATAACTCTCGAAACGTGTATGAAGGCACACTATATTCACGTTTGTATTTACGGTAGCCTACGCTGCATTCACAGCCACACGGATAGCCTACCTGCGTTAGGTTAACTGAACTCGGGAGACGAGATGGATTCTGGAAAATATCTTCATGCTAGTCAGCAATTGGATTTACGTAAATAACCAAATGAAGCGGTCCAAAACAGAAACTTTTAACATTCTGCTGGAATTAATTCCTCACCTCCAAAGAAAATCACGTTTTTAGATGGAAAGATAGGAGATTTTTCAACGAAATTTATTCCTGTGATACTGATATAGACCTTCCCCACCTTTAAACACTAAAAACAAAAAAATCCAAAATTTTACCCATACCACAACATAAGCTGGGTTTTCTGGAAACACTCCACGACAAGCGACTGGTTTTGCGTGCAGAGTGCAAATAATGACGTAAATAACACATTTTTACCAGTGGAAAATGGACAGAACTCACAAACAAGTGCACGTATTGACCGCTATAGCCCGCACGTTTAGAGATTTGGTACGGCGTTTCCTAAAAACACTGGCATCTAGAAAAACTGGGTGGAATGATGATGATAAAACGAAGAACAATCACGTAATTGACGCAGTCACATAACTTTGTCAAATCACAATAGAGTTTTAATGAGGTAAGCGTTCGTTTTGATGTTTGGCTTGGCAAGTTGGACTCTGGCTCATCACAGCCTTAAGGCCCATGATGTGAAATTCTATATATAACTCTTTTTTTTAGAAGTTGCTCTTAAAGCTGCAGTGTTTGAATGAGAGCTTGAAGGTCTACTGTTTACAGTTTTTTAAAAGTAACTTCTCTGCTGATATGCTACTGGAAAAACTAGCTCCGTTAGTAGCTTCATTACTTGTAGTTAGCCACTCCTATTGCCTAAGCAAACCAGGTTTTAGTTCCCAAGCCAGCAGAGGCCGAATTGTTGCGTCTACCAGCGGCCTTCCGCCGCTTTCTCGAATGGTCGACACCTCCACTTGCGCCTACTTGTGTCAAACAGAACAAAGGCTGGAAACAGAGCCCGAGGATGAGATGCCAATTACAGGCGTCGGAGCCGCTGGCATCGCTTCTGCAACAACCACCCAGTTCCATGGCGTCGCCCGTCTGTCTCGGGCAGAAGCTAAATCTAAGCGAAAAGCGTTTGGCTTATAAAAGATCTCAACACGTTCATACCAAGTGTTTGAGCTCCGGATTTCCTCCTTATTTACTGCGGAATTAATGGCGAACATCTGATTCAAGATAATGACCCTGAATCAGACTGACGTGTTGGCTAAACTCTGGTTCTTCATCAGCTTCAGTGAAATTTTTGGAAACATTAGGCTTTGTGTCTAGTGTTTGAAACTTTAAAAGACAACATTTGGTTATCAGTCAACACAGGAGGCGTGTTAGAAACAGGAAATACTGGCAGCCTAGAAAATCCGCTAGAATCAAACTAATTAAGGAAAAATTGCTTAAAACGTATTTATTTATCAAATATAAGTCCACAATAAATCAACTGTATTCCGTAAATAAAAAGACAACTCGCTGTACATGAGCAAGGTACTGTCTCCGAGCATTTGACGAGGACAGTAACAAAATAAGGCCAGTCAATATCACTCAGAGAATTCAACTCTGCAATACTCTTGGACCAAATCTTGATAATATATATATATATGACCCTCCTGTAAAATGATACAACATGTGATTTTCAAGAAAAATTACGTTTATATGTTGCGTGGGGTAAAATTTTGTTTTTGTTTTTATTTTTGCGAAACAGTGGAGTCTATACTGTGCTGTTTTATATGTCATTGGCTGAAAAACACCCTTTCCATCCTAAAACCTGACTTTCTTGAGGTGAGAATTCAATTCCAGCAGAATGTTAAGTTTGTGTTTGTTGGCTCTACTTCAATATTTTGGTAAATCCACGCAAGTTGACTAGGCGTGAAGATAATGTTCTCGAATCCATCTTCATCTCGAGTTCAATTAACCTAAGCATGAGTATTGGAAGCTATCCGTGTGGCTGTGAATGCGTAGGCTACCGTATAAATAAGCGTAAATCATGACCGCACCAAGCGTCTGTAGGTGCCTGTCGATAGTCCTTCAAGGCAGTTCTCCGTTTCTCCTTGGCGTGGCAGGAGAAACCGACTCCTTGAATATTGATATCTCAATGATCTATGTCGTCCCAGTCATTCCCTTATGGGCATAGTTGGAAGCTTGATTTATACATACCCGAAAACATAACTCAATTTTGAAAATTTGCGACAAGCAATTGGTTTTGCCGTGGAGGGTCACATATGTGTTGGTTTTTATTTCAATTTTACTCATAAATTGGTATTTTTCTCATGTGACTTCCTCAGGAAAAATGTTTTTCTCCGGTTTGAAATCGAACCCAATGTGTATGAGATGGTGTTGTGGGGTTCCTTTTGGACAGAATTAATCTCCTAGTCAATAGTGTCAAAGTCGGTGATATTTCTCTGAGACCCAAAAGAAGGGTCAAATTCTGGAGTTGGTTCACGTTTGCAAAACAAATTTTGTATGTCAGGTTTAGAGCCTGTGTCACAAACGCATGGCTCCACGAAGCCAGAATTCGCACGTAAGCTGGTTGAGTGTTGATGCGGTGCGGGTTAATGAGTGTGAGCGACGGTCGCTAACCGCTAATAATGACATCGAGAATTTTAGAAAAAGCGATGCTTTCGGCGTGTCTGTTGTCTCGCCGTCCCTGGCAAGCGGAACACCTGCAGCGCCTTCCCAGACATAGGTTTCTCATGAAGCGTCCGAACAGCGTTGACCCCCTCTTTGTTTTCTTTCTTTCTCCTGACCTTGTTGTCCGTAGCCAGGCGTAATGCTGCACCTGTTTTCGCAGGTTTGTCGAAGCCTCCGTTCTTAGAGTCCTTTTCAGTATTTACTGGCGGCGTTTGTCTTGCCGCTGTCGGTAAAATGAAATCGCTGCCTGCGGGAAGCAGATTTGAACTTTACGATCTGGCATGATGGCTTCGCAAACCACATCACTCATAACAATGTCTAGGAAGTTACAGTCTGAATTTATAGGGACTGGGTAGTTAATTGAAAATAAATCGGAACCAACATTGAGAATCGAAATAATCTTCACTTTGACAGTTATTTCTAGTACTTTTCAAATTCTGTTAATACTTGAAAAATAATAAAAAATGATTCATTCATTCATTGTCCGAACTGCTTCTTGGCGTCACGACACAGAAATTCCTTCCACTTGTTGATTGTTTTCAACAAGCATTTAGCGCTCTAGTTTTGGCATTGATGTGACGCCATACTCAGTGCTACCTTTACCGGTCCAGGACTTAAACCAGTGACCACTCCAGTCGCGGGGCCAACTCCCTAACCGTTACCCTACCGACTGCCCCAAGTTCCGTCATAAAAAGATGTCAGTGCCTAGGCGGGTCCATTCACTATTCACTGCTTTTTATTTTCATTATTGAGTCTGTGTTTCACTCAAAAATGGTCGTTAGTGCTATGCCTGCAACCAACATAAACAAACTGAAAAAGTCTTTTCTAATAGATACTTTTCTCGGTCTTATGTTGGTGCCTTCTGCCCGACAAACATCTATTCCAGGCAACGCTGAAACAGTCCGCAGTGCTTGGGTGTAAGTGAGCAATTTTCTGTCAAGTCAATGTGACCTCTGACTGACGCTAAACGCTATTGGATTACTCAGATTCATCACCCTCTTGTCGCTGTTCATATCCGTCTCTCGCCCATTGATATGCAGCGTGTCGTACATGAGTAGCGCTCTCAAAACCTTCTCTGTGGAGACGGGGATTAGTTGGCCGTTTGTCAGGGGCAGAGCTAACGTGCCTAGTTCTTCTTCTTCTCCTCACTTTTTGCACTTTTACCTCGTTGGTGCAGGTGGTAGTGTAACGGTAAGGTCCCGGTTCAAGTCCCGGACATGTAAAAGGTACCACTGAGGTGCTCATGAGCTAGGTACCCGTGCACTGCTACAAAAGCTGCCCACTGCTCCTTCATGGATGGGTTAAATGCGGAGATCACATTTCGTTGTGGGGCATTGTATGCTGTTCTGTGCTGTGTTCACAATGATAAATAATCAGTAAAAATACATTTCACAACTTTTGTTGTAGAGACACTGCTCATGGTTTAAAGTGTTCAGCTCATTGAGGAGGTGTTTGTTGTTGCATTTCTTGTCAGTCACACCCTCCACGATTTCATGATGTTGCGATCGCAACTATTATATAATTCAGCCAATCCCCACTAATTGTCCAACCTTACTCTTTGACCAATTACGCAGCTTTTAACAGTTTTGATCTATCATTTTGCGTTTTCCTGCAAGGAGCGTTGAGCAGTATAATTGGCGAACCACTTCACTGTTACATTTTGGAAGACGCAGAAAACGTGTGATTTGAAAAACGCAGGAAACGTTTACCTTCAGAAATAACTAAATAGCTAATGTTTAAAGAAAATAATTGCAGTTTTGATAAATGTTTCGAATTCATTTTAATTAATTGTTAAAGGAATAGTTCGTTAAAAGGTGCAACAGAAATTACTGCAACAAAGCGAAGGTGAAAACCTGCAACTTTCATAGCAATTTTTTAGAAAAGATGCCGCAAAATCAGGCATTTTAGGCCGCAACAATCATTCCTTTTATTAAGTTTTAAACAATTGTGATTCCTCATTTTGGCCTCAAGAGGGCACCACCTTTAAGGCCGTCATTCCCTGTTTTGGCTACAAGGGGATCGTCACCATAAAGGACAGCTGTGCTATTCTCTTTTTATGTGTTTAGCCTGTTGCTAACGTGAGCTGGACGTTAATTCAACAAGGGCCGGGCCGTTAATCGAAAATTTATCGAAACCAAAATTATACAAATTGTAACATCAATGAGACCAGAGCTTTACCCAAAATGAAAAAGACATTCAAACATCATACATAAGGCGATGCAACTTTATATTGAACAGTAGGTGTATTTTTATTCAAAGAGAATCCCGTTAGTTCAGTTGGAATTCGAGGTTTGGATTTGTTCTGGTTGTGCCGTCAAAAACAAGCTTATAACCTCGCAACATCCCACATGACTCCTCTCTCGTCTCGACTCAATGGGGTCAGATGGGGAATTGATGTCTGAAAGCGGCTCACCGTACCCATTACATTAAAAATTCAACACCGCACAATCTTACAGCTTTTGTTCTCCTTTATGAAACCAGCCAGAGGTTGATTTAGAAGGCTGCGTCTGGGCGTCTTTATCATTCTAAAAAGCAGAAAAAACCTGACCCCGAACTGCCGTCCTCGTTAACTTCCAAGAACTTTTTCTTCTGCAATCATGCGAATTTCAGCTAAGTGAGCGTTCACTTTACCGTCTCGCCTTTAAGCGATTCCTCCTGCTCTGTTTTGAATGACTACAAACTTGGGGAGCCAGCGTTAGGAGCGTTTTAGTACATAAATCCTGAGCGTTACGAAATGAACACCCTCTGAACGCCATGCACGTTTTGTAGCTGCGTTCGCAATAGCGTCTTTTTACTACGTTAAATGGGATTGCGATACCAAAAGCGTTGCATGCAGCGTTGTTGGCGCCACCAAACGCGGCCCGAAACGCCCGTGTGGGCGCTGATTTGCTCAGCCAGAGCGAAAACAGTTGGCCGTTCAATCCGGCGCTCACTGGCGCCACGAATGCCAAGCGCCTGGTTCAGGCGTCCGTGTGAGCGATTGCGCCAGATATTGGAAGCATGGAAGATCTGAGATACAAAAACCCAAAATAAGCCTTCATAATTCACACTGATTTACAGCTTTCCTTATCAGCGCCACATACATCAGGTAGATGTAAATCAGCAACTATTCAACTAAGTTACCGCCAACTGAGTTACAGTTGAAGAAGCTAGATCGGATAGGTTGGGATCGGATATTGGTCTGATAATGACTCAAGCAGCTGAATCGGGTTTGGTGCGGTGGCATTGGTAAGCATCTTCGAGCACCGAACCTCCGCGTATCGGCATCGTTATCGGAACTGAAAATGGTGGATCGGTGCATCCCTAGTTTTGACATCAAGAGCAGGTTTGTTCCACCGCTGAAGAGCCAGGACTGAAGAGAGTCTTGATGCAGGTCTTGTGACGTGACGAACAGTGACGCTGCTTGATCGATGCCAATCGTAATGTGGTGTGGCCTCGTTCTTGGCCTTGAAAGCAAGTGTAGCTTCCCGGAAGATAAAGCAAGTACTGAGAATATGGTACATACTCAGCAGGGATGTGAGGAATGCAGGGCCCAATGATTTGCGGATCTCTTTCACGGGCCATGGCAGACGGAATGGTGGAATTCAGCAAATAAAAATGGAATCCGTTGTAAAGCCTTGGAATGTATTCTGTTCTTGAGATCGGTGTGTGAGCCATAAAGCAATGGTTTCTAATCACTTTTGGCACGCTGCCCTATCACCGTGTTACCTGTTGGTAGGACTCAGCTTCCACACACAAGCCTTTTGAACACAGGCATGGCGTTCCGCTATGGCGAAGGCTGAAACACGGTCTCAAAAAATGTGAATTAATTATTACCATTTTCTAAGTTGAAACGGGCAATACTAGACGATTTTTATAGACGAAGAACATAACTCTTTTGTAATAAGTAAAAACTCAAATCAGAAGCGTTCATTTGCATGGAAAAAATGAATAATGTTTATTATTATTTTACCCAGTAGCGTTTACCAAAATGAAATATTTCTGCTAGACTCTAACACTTTGCTGAAGCTGAATCACAGTCATTTAATGTGTTTCTTTTCCTATTGCATTGTTCTTTTTTCCCGTCCGCTCCATAATTAGACACTTTTTTGGAGTGAATAAGCTTGTAGTTATAACATAAAACCATAGATTCAGAAGAATAAAAATGGAAAAAACGGAGTTCAGGAAAACATAAAACGGAATTCATAGGGCCCTAGGAATGATGTCAGACAGGTTTGGTAACATGCTGAGCATCTTAAGCCTCTGAAAGCCAAAAACTGCATTGATCTTACCTTGGCCCAAAAGTGCTACTTATCCGTTCATTAAAGTGCCTGCCCCAGGAGGCGCCACTGATTTCCTTAGATGCCTCCTGTCTACCACACTGGTGCCGGTTTGGAGCCGATTTTTCATTGGAAAAACATGGCACCAAATTGGGAACTGGTACTGGTACAGTGAAGTGCAAAAGAGGTAATAGACATCCATCATGACTCAAGAAAACGGCATGAAGACTTGCGTGAAAGCTGCCTCAAGTGCACTCGAATAGCAGTGACCCAATACCAGCAATGATGGAAATGCAGATTAAGCGTTCAGCGTAGCGAGCTGGAAGGATCACACATTGAGCTATTCCGGTCGAGTAGTCTGACTTTCTAGCTTTTTTGATTTTATTTGATTCTTCCCAGATGGCGCTTCCATTACCCGGATCGCGCTTGGCTCATGCAGCGCAAAATTAGGCTCTGTTTTGCTGTGAATGACATGGGACTGGGCTCGAGACGCAAGGCTGAATATATCAGCGAAGTATTTCTGGTTCTCTGACGGCTTAGCGGGGAATCAATCCGCAGCTCAGATAGTCCTGGCCCGGCTTTGATGTTTGAATTTTGATCCCAACTTGCACTAGGGTTTATAGCGATACGTGTCTACCCATGATCGATGATTACCGAAACCTAGCAGCATCAATCAAACATTATGCGAACAGACATTTATATTGAATAGATGATCTTGCGTAAAAGAAGATGAATCAAATTGAAATCAAATGAATCTGTTTGAAATACTTGATGCTGTGATGTCTGATGCAAAATTGATTATCCATTGGAATCAATTGAGGATGCAAATGATGATTTTTTTGGCAGAAACAGAAACACGAGAAAAGAAATTATTATGCACCAATTTTTAAGTAATATTGCCGTTATGGCTGGGACTGTAATAATACTTACCTCACTAAGTCAACATTGCAATTAAATAAATTAATATTCATGGTTCAAGAATAAATCTGGTACAAAACTAGAAAAATGTTGTTAGCATTCAAACAATGCAATATAAAATAAAATTTGAAATCAAATATTTTCTTAGCCTCACTCATATGAACCTTCATGAATAAGCACAGAAATAATATACAATTAAAACGCCTTCTCTCCTTAAAACAGTGAATTCAAGTGCATTTTTAATATTCTGACGGAAATTACGCGAGAGCGAAGTGCATTAAAAGTGTTGAAAAGATGTAACATTCTCTGTAGGCCTATAACAAAATGGGTATTAAAACACTAAAATAGAAAACTTTTCTTGCCTTTTTCAAAAGCGTCCATACAGGCCAGATTAGGTGTCTTTCGAAAGGTCTGCCTCTTCTGTGCTTTATACTCCTGCACTGTGTCCGGGATGTTTTGATTTTTATATGATGTAATCCCGGCCAATTGAGAAAGTTTTTATGGATGCACCGAAATTTGACATTATGGCGCTTTACAAGCAGGCTTTCATGTCTTTGCTTAGATATATTGAAATGTGCTCTAATCCAATCTGGCGTGCAGGTGGCGGTTGTTCGTCATCCTGTTTTGGTCGTGAAAAAAAATTCATGCATTCAATGCATTTTTGGCCATTTAAAAGTGCAGTGGCGAATATTCAATTGCATCCTAGAATCAATATAATATGGTGTCGTGTCCAATCTTCATTCTTGCATGGGTTATTGTTGTTCAAGGGATAGCCAAAGATTTATAAACCGCTCTGGATTTGACAGCATTATTATTCATACTCTTTGCTAGAGGCACTTGCTCATATTTTTCTTCCTCCTTGGACATGTTTGATTTGGCCGAATAGATAGAAAATCCTCAAATAATATTCACCATCATTATTCATTTCCGAACGTAATCCCAACTGTGTTGTATTGTTCCTGTCAATACTGACTAAATTCATCCATGCCAATCAGAAACCGACTGCGCTTCTAAAACATTATTCAGCTCCTATGCTCCCGACTCCCCTTATTTTTTGGCATCGCTGTGTCGTCATAATATTTTATTTTTCTGACTGACGTCCGTTTATCGTCCTTGAGCGTAAAGGGTTATCGCGGCCCTCGCCTTTTCGGCAAAAGCGGTTCAGGCCTCGTTTGATACGAGTCATTTCTTCTGCTCCCACCCAGAAAACTACAGAATGGCACGGCGGAAGCTTCATCAACAATCAAATCAGCGCTGGGCTGTTAGCACAGACAAGAGACGGTTATAATCCTGCAGAATTAAGCGACTCGGCGCAGACAGCTGGGACTCTAAAATTCTGGATGTTCCGTTGGGCTGAGTTCCATTTTAAAGGATCGGGGTCGAATCACTGACTGACGTAACCTTTTTTTTGTCGGTTTTCTTACCTAATAGGTCAGCCATAAAATGATGTTCGTTGACAGTAAAGAGCAACTGATTATCGAGGCCCAATATTAAGCATTTTGCCGATTGTCGGTATCGTTTAATTTTGACCGTCCTGCCGATATTAAGAGGTCATTACAAGGTCGCGCTGCTATGGCTCACTGCGTCTCTTCTCTGTGCCGTTGCTCTCGACTCGCTGCGCCGTTTAATGACCCACCCACAACAGTCTCTGATTGGCTATCTGTCACACGAGCAACACTGAAGCCTTGTTGTCACTCCACCACCTACGCACACCACCGGCGCAGCGTGAAACTCCGAGAAGGAGAAGAGGAGCGCTTAAGTTGAGCCTGGTGTTTGTAAAATGTAAAATTTCCACAGATTTTCTTTTCTTTTTTTTTGCATATCGGTTCCAAATATCGGTTTTCGACCCCGTTAACTAGCAACTATTCGGTATAAATCTCAGCTCTGAAAAAACAATATTAAGCCGATCTCTGATTATTGAAGTGAATAACATTGATTAACTTCTGGTTTGCACTGTACTTAGACATGACAATGAGTGGGATATATTTGGCGGCGAGTGAACATTTTGTCCTTGAGGTGGATTTGTTGGAAGCATAAAAATGGGCAAGGATTTTGTCATGAGCCAAATTGTGATTGTTAAAGGACTCGGACAAAGCTTCGCCCAAAATGTAGCTCTTCTCAAAAAAATTTTGGCCCCAACATATCAGCAGTGTTCTGAGCTATGACCCACAGCAGCCTGAATTATCGGACAGTGATGCGCTTGTCTTACAGGATCATTAGGGCATCTCACTACTGTATGTTGTACTGTGCATGTGACAAATAAAGATCTCTTTAGGACTATGCTTTACTTGGTATACACACTGCTTTTACACACTGCAGCCTAATTAGCAAACTGAAGCGCTCTTCATCATTAACTGGCATTGTTAAGCACTTCACGCTCCTTGCGATTCTTCAACCTTGCTGTCACTCCCTGCAGGAGCAGTCTGGGAGCGATGCAGCCTTTCCGAGCGTTCCATCCTTCCTTTTCAGCACCTGCTGGTTGTGTTTCATATCCGGACGACCTTCTAAGGGGTCAGCGAAGGGCAGACTAATAACCATTCTTACCGCCTCACTCTCTTTTAGCCTGAGAATTAGGGGAGTAACAATACAACGCGCTAATACAGGCTGCCGTGGATCAGGAATAAAAATGTCAGTATTTTAGTAACTTTTGGATTTGATATAAAAGGTAATCACGATATACTTGACCCTCACGGCAAAACAAATCCGAAATTTTCAGAATTGAGTTAATATTTTCATGAAGGGCATAAATCAAGCAAAACCATACCTTCTCGAATGAATGGAACGACATATGAGATATCAACATTCAAAGTGGTTCTCTGTCGCCAAGTGAAGCGGAGAAATCTGCCTTTGCGACAAGCCTCGATATAGCACTCTGTGAGCGGCGAATGCGGTTGCGACTCACACGTTGTATTATTCTTGATCCAGCCCTCGCTGCATTCACAGCCACACGGATAAGCCTACTCGTTAGGTTAACTGAACTCGGAAGCGAAGATGGATTCGGAGAAATGTACGCTAGTCAACCAGTGGATTTAACGTCGATAACTGAGTAGAAGCGGTCAAAACAGAAACTTGCAACATTCTGCTTTCAGATTGAATTCCTCACCTCAAGAAAGTCATGTTTTTGGGATGGAAAGGTAAGTTTTTTAATGGATTTATTCTAACATTGATATAGACCCACTGTTCAAACACTAAAAACAAAATCCAACATTTTATCACGCATAATGGCTTTCGTTTTTCACCAGAAACCTCCGTTGCGACAAACTGGTTTTTGCGTGGGAAGTCTTATATTATCTCCTGCTCGGTCAGTGGCTCTTGAATAAAACCCTACTCGCGGCGGTTGTATGGCTTGCAGCAGACATTAGATTGATACCAATATTATATCTTGATGAAACTTGCGCAGTGAACTCTGAGTTCAAAAAAGGAAGGAAAAAACCAGGCTCGCGTCATTCATGAACTGAAATCAAGATACAATGTTCAATTAGTCGTGATATTTAGGGCTGCAACTAATGATTATTTTGTTAATTGAGTAATCTGCCAATTATTTTTTAAATTATTAGTCGAATAAAAAGGGAAAAAAAAACAATGTCAACGCATTTTAAATAAACAAACTGTTTCTGTTTTTTCTATATTCCTTTTTCTTGCTAAAAATGGAAAAAAAAAATCGATGTAATTGAAAATGAAGAAATCTGGAAGTTTTGGCCATTTTTAGCCGATTTGGATTCATTTTGGCCTAGAACTCATTTCACAATAACGTGGTGGACACGTGTCAAAATAATCACTGCTCTTGCAAATATCAAGTGTATGGCTATACTGCGATTAGGCGTTAACTTGTTTTGTTATTATAGCAGCTAAAATGAATTTTATCCGTAGTAAATGACTTCCTAGAAATTGTGTCGATTATTAAGTCCAGTTTGTCAGCTATGTGTTAACCTTTAAGGCCCTGAGACAGATTTTTACAGATTTTTGTGCAACATACAAATGTTTATAAAACGTGTATATCTCAGCAACCACAATGTCTATTTTTATGCTTTTGGTATCATTATAAAGGTAACACTAGTGAGATTACTGTGCAGTCAGCATATTACATGTTACTGGGTCCTCAGAATAAAAGGGAAGAGCGCGCTTACAGAAAATGAAAATAAAAACGCGTTATCTGCGTAATCTGCCGGAGTCTGGGCTTTCACACGATATACGGTATGCACCGTATGCAGACGAGATTCTATCGGTGATGTTGATGTGCCGCATGCATATGTTTGCTTACGTTTACCGACTATTCAGCCTTCCCGTTCTGCCCCCAGTACCGGGAGCGATCGGGCTCAAGAGGTTAATAATAGATTTTAATTGATTGATTGAGTGATATTGATTTAACATTCAGATCGTCCAGCTCTGTACTCCCGAGCCTTTTATTCAGTAATCAGGGAAGCGGTAATTGAACCCAAGTTCTTCCTGATAGCCGGAGCGGCAGCCACGTTGCGGGGTGACACACAGAGGCGCTTGGCCTCATTTTTGAGCTTTCTGCGGTTGTGAGGCCGGGCGTTGGGTCTGTTTGTCGATGATAAGCTCTCTCTCCCCCTGCAGGCCCGAGCCCCACCTGCGGGGAGCAGCGCGCCTGGCTCACTCCTGCAGCAGAACGACGAAGAGATCCTGGGCTCCGACGAGGAGGAACAGGAGGACCCCAATGACTACTGCAAGGGTGAGGGACAAATTGACAGCTGCAAGAGGGACGGATGTTTCCACAGTTCAGATTTTTTCGCTCAGCCAGGTCTGGATTGAAATGTCAGTTTTAAGTAGGCCAGACCTGGGCAACATATCGATACGCCAAAATGTCTTTAATATCTTCTCTATTAATTTGGTATTCCTCCCCAGCGTAGGTTGCAGTGCATTAGACTTGTATTTCTACTTCCAGAATTTGTGGTGATTGGGGTCTATTCTTGCCCTTCACTTCCTAGTTTCACGGGTATTTCACCATATAATCGTTGGCTGTTGCGGCGGCGCTACCGCGTGATCCGGGAAACTGGGCTGGGGTCATTTCTCCACCGTGTGGCTGGCATGGGACATCCAGTGAGTTCCGATCCCTTCAGGCTAGCTCTTACTGTGATTGCTGGGTACTAGCCATCTTCTTTGTCCTCCCCATGTTTTGTTCCTGTAACTTCTGCTGCAGTTTTTCTTGTAGACACCGGTCAAGGCTTAACGTTTCTTCAGCAGTGCGCCGTTTTCTCCTCAATGCTTGAGTGTAACATGAGGTTTGTTTTTTTGTTTTTTAAGTCAGTTAGTTCTTGCTTGCGTAATGGTTAGGAGCATTTGTCCACGTGATCAGAAGATGCATAGTTTGAATCCCAGGATTGAGTGAAATTGCCATTTAGAGGTCCACATTTGAATTTATAATTACTTTTCTGTGTGCTGTGCAGTGAGTATTCACAATGACAATAGCTCACTTTTCTGAAAAAAAAATCTGAACCCTATTTTATAGATCTCCACCTAATTGTAGTTCCCTGTGTTGGCCAGCAGGGGGCACCGCCACTAAGGAGCTGTTACTTTTCTTGTGAGCTTAATGATAATTCTGCAACTTAGCGTTTAACAGCTAGATCAGTTATAATGAGCAGAAACGATTAGAAACAGCCTTTGGCCATGTCCACACGTACACGGGTGTTTCTGAAATTTGAGATTTTCCGTTTTCTTTTTTTTTTTTTATCGCGTCCACACGAGCACGTTTTTAAAAATATCTCCGTCCTGCGCAATCTTTAACATCAACATGCCTTGCATTGTAGATGGAAACCTAAATGAACCTGGCGCATACAGTGGCGTCATCTGAGTGTTGGCGCGAATATGGCTTGGCTTGATCCATTTTTCAAAATCTTGGTTTCTTGTCACAGCTAAACACAAAGCGGAGTCTTCAAAAATGGCCCTTTGGCGGAGTTTTCAAAACCTCTACTTTCAGCGCCAAAACGAGGCCAAAACCTCCGTTTTCAAGAAATACCGGCGTCGTGGACATGACCTATTGTTTCTCCGTTTCGTTTTCCTTTAATCCTTTTCGTTTTTTGGGGATCCAGCGATCATATAGTTCTGGAGATTGAAAGCACTTTCTTGCATTAATAAATTTCTGTCCTGCCATGTCTACATGCATTTCTACATTCCGTACTCAATTTATGACCATATATGGAGTTTATATACTTATGAAAGTAATATAATTAACCCTGAATCTAAATATGCGTGTGTGTGTGTGTATTGTAGAAGCGCTTTGTAGCCATGAAGGTGAGTAGAAAGAGCGAGAGCACTACACCCAAGCAGCTGGGCCGGGATCCGGCTCCTCGCAGCAGCGGTGACCTTTCAGCAACACCACCGCTGCCATGGTGACCGCTGGGATGATTCACCCCTTTGCGTCAAACAATTTCTAGAAAAATCCGGTCTGTCGTTTGAAAGTAATGAGTTTTTGTCGCCTCACATTCCCAAGGGAGGTTGTTCCCTCTCAGGAAAAAGGCTCTCGAGGATTCATGCTGTATTTTCCGACAAAAAAAAGGCTGCAAGAATGTTTACAACGCCCCTTGGTACGCCCACGGGTTAGGTCTGAACTCAGACCCACGACCCCAGCCGAGAGAAAGTGGTGCAGCTTCTGGACGACTTCAAGATTTCAGGCGTCAATGGTTCTCATATCCTTTAAGTCGCTTTCCTTTGTTTGGAAACCTCCCAAATGTAAAGTGAGTCTGATATTATGAATCAAATATCAATTTATATTTGTGTCTCTTTTTGTCGCTTGACGCAAATTTTCAGAATTGAGTTATCATGTTTTCATGAAAGGGCATAAATCAAGCTTCAAAAGCGTGATACTATGGAATGAATGGGGCGACATATGACTGAGATATCAACATTCAAAGAAATTCGGGTTTCTCCTGTCACATAGTGAGAAGCGGAAATCTGCCTTTGAAATTGACTATAAATAACACTCACGAGCAGCGCTTAAATGTAAATTGGCGGCTACGTTTGTATTCACGGTAGCCTCGCTGCATTCACAACCACCGCGAGATAGCCTAC
This sequence comes from Distichodus sexfasciatus, assembly GCA_032718565.1. Taxonomy (NCBI): domain Eukaryota; kingdom Metazoa; phylum Chordata; class Actinopteri; order Characiformes; family Distichodontidae; genus Distichodus; species Distichodus sexfasciatus. Next base: position 631,263 of record JAVGVS010000179.1, read on the forward strand.
CTGCGTTAGGTTAACTGAACTAAGGGAGGCGGAGATGGACTAGGAGAAATATCTTCAGCTAGTCAGCAGATGGATTTACAAAAGCAAATAATGAAGTAGAAGCGGTCAAAACCAAGAAACTTTTAACATTCTGCCAGATTGAATTCCTCACCTCAAAGAGAGTCAGGTTTTAGGATGGAAGATAGGATTTTCGGTAATTTATTCTAACAGTACAGTATAGACGCTACTGTTTTAAAACACTAAAACAAAAATCAACATTTTACCCACATAGCAACATAGCGTAGATTTTCTCAGAAACCTCCGTTCGACCAGTGACGGGATTTTGCAGTGAGAGGTCGCATTTGATTGATAATTCCATTGAAAATTTACAATTGAAAATTTAGAGACTCTGCCACAATTTTGAAATTTCCAGATTTCAAATGACGTTCTGAAGACTCTTGTCTAGTTAATTTCCTGGCTTCATTTATCGTTCAATAAATCATCTGGGGTTTAACCTCTCAAAATTCTACTCATCAGCTCTAGATTGTAGCGCCGTTATGGCTGGAATTATGTTAGATGTCATGGCTTTTGTCCACGGCAAGCCTAGAAACCCAGACCAAAATTCTGGAAGAAGGGCATTGGTAATGTAACAGTTAGAGATTTGACCCTGCGATCAGGCCTTCGCTTAGCCGTTAATCGTTAAAAGAGTACCACCTGAGGTACTCGCAGGCAAAATACTTTCCTTTCCTCCAGCGGCGCTGTCCACTCGCCCTCGCGGATGCGATGCGAATACCGGAATGCGTTGGGTGTTGTGTGAAGTGGCTACAATGACATTCACTCACTTAAACGTTTGTAAGAAATTCAACCACGAAAACTCACCCAAAACTGAGTGTTTGTCCACTCCACTCCGTGTCACTTCTACGTCCTTGACTGCAGCCCTCCTCAGATGTGTGCATGGTGTTGATTCCTCGGTCATCACCTGCTCCAGTGGATCATCAAGTCCTTCCACGGAACTGCCTCTTCACTTAGATTAAAACATCGTTCATGTCTGAGGATTTGTTGAAATTGACCAGTTCTCTTTTAAGGCCGTTAAAATCAAGGCCTTCGATCGGACATGACTCCACACAACTCCATCTTTACGTGTGAACATTACAAACATGTGAGGAAGCAAGCTCACCAGCTCTGTGATTTGTGAGCGGGAATCTAAAGGTAATGTGGTGTGAACGGTAATGACGATCCATCGCTTTCAGGATAAATGGAGGCGTGAATAGAATTTGGAGTGTGCTTGCTGTGTAGTAGCTACAACAAATGCAGATTTCACGTTGATTAAATCACCTCTGTATGTCTGCCGCAGGTTTTGCAGGGCTTGGACTACCTGCACAGCAAATGTAAGATCATCCACACGGACATCAAGCCGGAAAACATCCTGATGAACGTTAACGAGCCGTACGTCAGGAGGCTGGCGCGGAGTACGGGTAGCAGAAATCAGGCGCCGCCTCCGTCCGGCTCTGCAAATTGGGTCATTACTCGGCGGACGGAAGCTGCGACAACACCGCAGTTGGAGTTTTTTTTAACTACATCAGTTTGTAGTTCGGATTGTGTTTGTGAGCAGCTGAGATTACAGTCCTGCTGTAAGTTTTAGAAAAGAGCTGGTGGAAATTGTGTGTGTCAGCGGAGGGAAAATATCAGAACCATTTGCAGTTATGCAATGTTAAAGCACATCTTTTAAAAAAAAAAAGGGAGCAGTGTCATTGGGTTGACTTTAAAAATCAACCCAACCCCCAGACGAGTACGAGTGAAATCACGCCGTCTCGGTCTCGGTGTAACTGCCTTTGAAGTTCAGCAGTGCTGCGTCTCTACATGATAATCAGCGTAGCTGCATGTTGTTGATTCTGGTGTCACCACCTTCGTCTGTCAACACAGAACTGAATTTTCACAGATTTTTCCCCGTCTCTTTGCAGTAAGCACGGCTCCAGTTCCCAAACAGGTATGATCTCTTATTCCTCCTTCCTTCCTTCTTTCCTTCCTTCCTTCCTTTATGATGAAAGTGGTGCATATTTTAATGACATATTTATAAAGATGTTTGTATCCAGAGAAACTAGGCCAAAAAAGAGAAAACTTCCTTTCATAGTCAGACGCATCAGCCTCTTTGGATGCTCGATCGTTTAAAGCTGTTTAATTTTTTTGAGCATTTCATACGAGATTATGGAATTACACTTCACTCTCAGGCAGCGAAGATGTCCAAGAACAAGAAGAAAAAGTTGAAGAAGAAGCAGAAGCGTCAGGCCGAGCTGCTGGAGAAACGCGTGCTGGACATAGAGGGACTGGAGAGAGGGAACGACGGAGCGGAGGACGAGGAGGAAGAAGAGACGGAAACTCCAGACGGCACGCCATCAGCAGCCAACAGCCAGACGCTGCAGGACGTAACAGGTGATCAGGAGGAGAGGCAGAGGGAGAACGGAGGAGGGGAAGAGAAATACAAAGACAACGAGGGAGATCCAGGAGGAGGAGGAGGAGGAGGGCGTAAAAAAGTGGGAGACTGAGAGAGAGAAAGAAGGGATGGATCTGGTGAGGCTGAGAGGGAATAAAACGAGAGTCCAGACCTCCGGGGAGAAACGGATCGGGAGGAAGGTACGGAGAGGGAGAGTCTGAGATGGAATGAGAGAGAGAGAGAGAAAAACGGTTTAGACATCAAGAAAGAGAAGACAGCTCTAGTGAGAGAGAATAAGAGAGTGGGAGGGAGTTTAGACATTCCGGGAGAAACAGATTAGGTGAAAAAGAGGGAGGGAGAGAGAGAGAGAGAGAGAGAGAGACGAAAGGACGGGGAACGAGATACATCCATCCAGAGAGAGGGAGAGAGATCAAAAAGGAAAGACAGAGTGAAAGAGGATAACAAGGGTGGGATTCCAGACCTCCTGGGAGAAACAGATCAGGAGAGGTTGAGACAGGGAGAGAAAAGAAAACGAGGGACAGAGTCAGAGAAACGGGAGAGTTTGTACGGGGGAGTGAGGAAATGAGGGAGATCTGGACACTCAGGGAGACAAAAAGAGATTAGGAGTGATTGAGAGTGGGGGGAAGAGATTGAGAGCGGAGAAATGGAGAGGGAGAAAGATTTAGACATTGAGGGCCAGATCTACTAAGGTTGGAGCTGTTAACGTTCGCAGAAACCACACGCCATATCCTCTCCTTTTACATCCTGGTTATTAGGGCTGGGTTCCAAAAATCGATTCACCGATCAATATCGATTCTCGTTCGAAAAATACGATATCGATTCAAAAATTTGCGGATCGATCTTTTCCTGTGGTTATGCACTACTTCTCGCGACCGCGCAAGGAGAGCTATGAAAACGCGAGACCGGCCAAACTGAAACCAAATAGAGCCACGGCTGAAGCTGCTCCGCTCAAGTCACCGTCTGGCCTAAAGACCGATGTTTGGCAACACTTCGGTTTTAAAACAAGTTATTTTATAACCAAGCAAAACTAGTATTGACGCAAAGAAATCTCTAAATAAATCCATATCGAATCGAGAATTGAATCGGATCATGACCTTGTGAATCGGAATCGATTCAGGAAATCAGCAACGATACCCAGCCCTACTGGTTATCAAACGGAGAGAGATAACACTGGACAATAATTCTACACTTTGTGTAGGATTTTGTGATTTGTGCTGCAATGGACAACTTCAAAGTCAAACAGGCATAGAAATGTGACGTGAAAGAGCGAAAGTAAGACATTAAAAGGCAAACAAAACTCAAATTTGGTTTTGATGTGGTACAACGAAGTAAACATGGTGCTTTGAGGACTGATTCCGTTCTTTCTGAATGTTTCCCAACTTCATGCTTTTGACCGGAAAAGTTTAAGCGCAAAACAGGGTGTTGTTGGCCTAATGGTAGGACACTCGCCTTGGGACCAAGAGGTTGTGAGTTCGAATCCGACCTCTGGCGTTACCAACACTGGGTCCCTGAGCAAGACCTTTAACCCTAAGTTGCTCTCAGGGGGTCTGTCCCTGAAATTAGGAAATGTAAGTCGCTGTGGATAAGAGCGTCTGCTAAATGCTGTAAACGTAAATGTAAAACAGACTAGCGCCGTCACACACAGCGTTTATACATACGACGGAATATCTAATCAATCGCAGTTAGCGCTTCTCCACCCGTTTGTTTTCGCTGAACGCCCCCATTTTACTGACCTTCCCACGGATGCATATGCATGAGTAAGACGAGCGCAACCAGCCTGTAGGCGGCCAAACAGAAGGCGAATTGCGCGTCCAGTCGCTTCGCACACATCACGCCGTGTTTTCAGGTGACGATAATAGCCATGATTTTACGTCTAGCCTTTGTACATCTGGCCCTGAGAGAGAGGACGGATTTGGGTGAGAGAAGGAATGAGAGAGGTGGGATCCAAACATTCAGGGAAAAACGGATCAGGTGAGAAGGAGAGATCACGAGAGCGTGAGAGAGGAGGAGAAAGATTGAGAGGGAAGAGGAGCGAGCCAAACACCCAGGAGGAGACGAGAGATCAGGAGAGACTCAAGCCCCTTTTCCACTGCTCTGGTTCCCGTGCCGGTTCCCATTTTTGGAAGCAGTGCCGCACTTTTCCACAGAACAAAAATTGGTGCCGGTGCCCTAAAACCGGCTCCGAACCGGCCCCTAAACTTTGCTGGTCTAGCAGCGAGAACCCGTGACGTCGCGAGAGGTGGGCGGAGTGATAGGTAGCTTTAGAGGAGAAAATGGCGGAGAGCCAAAGTCCGGTAACGTGGAGCGCGGAAGAAATTCAAGCTCTTTTAGCAATACGGACGTCCAGATTCAGCAAAGTGCACAAAAACAATTAGAAGGCATATGAAGAAATAAGTTGCAGGCTTCGTACGAACAGCCGTTCGTTTAGTGGGGGTGACCTGTGGCGTATTATCATGCGGCTCCCGCTGAGCTCCCTGGTCAGTGTAAATGCGGGCCGGTTCTCGGCTGGTTCTCAGTTCAGCACCGGCCGAGCGCCAGAACCGGCACCAGTGTAGTGGACAAGAGGTATGAGAGAGGGCGTGAGATCGAGGGTCACGTAAACACATCTATTTAACTGAAGTCATTATATTGCTACTAACGTGGCCGTAACATCCCCACACATCTGCATCGTATTATTTTTTAACCTCCCCGCTCAGAATCACCACCGCAAAGCTGGCGAGTTTAATCGAAGGTTGTGCCCGGCGATGACTCACAGCCCCGACTGAGAATAAACCCGCGCTATGATTTATGACTCATGCTCTCGCTCACGTTATTAATGGCTGTTTTTTCGCCCGCCTTCTTTCGTTTACAGACGGCGTTCCGGAGAGCTCGGCTCAGCACCGCGACTGCGCCCCGGAGCTCAGCTGCCACGGCGACGCCGACGCCAACCGGCGGCGGGCCAAGGACGAGATCCCCGTCAACCCCTACGACAGCGGCACCGAGGCCTCCGACACGCCGCCGGTTAACCCTTACCCGGCGTGCAACGGCGCCGTCGACCCTGCCGTCGCCGAGGGTAATGGACCTTTGCTGTGTGACGTGCTGTGTGAGTCGCAGGGCCCTAGGGTGCAGGAAGCGACGGAACAGGGCCCCGTCGCGCAGGAGAGGCCGGACCAGGAATTGGGCCCCAGCGCGGAGGTGGGCCCCACGGCGGAGTTGGGTCCCGAGAAGGAGAGTTTGAAGGACGGTCAGTGAGGAGGCCCCCTGGTGGAGGAGGCGCCACTATAAACATCCCTCCACCTTCCCCCTGTGTGGTCCATACTAACCTCACCCTCTATCTATCTGTCTCTTTCTCTCTTTCTTTCTTTCTTTCTCTCTTTTTTCTTTCTTTCTCTCTTTTTCTTTTTTCTTTCTCTCTTTCTTTCTTTTTCTTTCCTTCTTTCTCTCTTTTTTCTTTCTTTTTTTCTCTCTTTTCTTTCTCTCTTTTTTTCTTTCTTTCTCTCTCTTTTTTTCTTTCTTTTCTTTTTCTTTCTTTCTCTCTTTCTTTTTCTTTCTCTTTTTCTTTCTTTCTTTCTCTCTCTCTTTCTCTTTCTTTACTCTTTCTTTTCTTTCTTTCTTTCTCTTTCTTTTTTCTCTTTTTTCTTTCCGTCTCTCTTTCTTTCTCTCACTTAATCTCTCTGTTTTTCTGTGAATAACCCCAAGCTGTTTTTTTTTAACTGTTGTTGGTTACATGTGGAATTTCTAACACAAAAAGCTCATTATTTTCTGTGTGTGACGTGACTTGTTCCAGGACTGGGCAGTTTGGGATCGTTTGCCATCCCGTTACTAAAATTTTACACTTCTGGCAAAGTTTCTGTTAAACCTTTGACAATGCTGCGTCAAATTTGCAATAAGGTCATGTCGTCCCATGCAGACTAGGTTTGTGACAAATTTGTGAACAAAAGTTTGCTGCTAACGTTTATCTAGATAATGCCAGTTCCCTGCAACGGCTAACATCTTGGATCTCTTGCTAATTTAGATTTCAGTTAGCTAATTCTAATTTCCGCTAGCTTTTCTCGAATTGCAGTGTTATGTTAGCAGCTTGCACTAGCGTAAATTAGCATTAGCTAGCGGAAGTTTCGCGATCCAACAGTTTAGGTTAGTGTAAGTGAAGATTTGTTTTTGTTCTAAACAAGACTGATAGCTAGATAATTGACTTTAGTGGAAGTTTTTGTTCAAAATTGTTTTCTAAAACATTGGAATAAGTCATTACTAAGGCTTATTTAAACTAGCTAAATTTAATTTCTGCTAACATTTCTAGAATCGCAATGCAATATTATGTACATGTGCTAGAAAGATTGTTAGCTAGTGCGTACTAGCAGGATTTTGCTTTACGTTAAATACCCTGTGGTGGACAGTGTCCTGTTACTGCCCAGTCCTACATGTTCTTATCAACTTCACTTTGGTTTACCTTTGTTACGGCATGCTCGCAGAAACGTTTACATGTTTGTTTGCCGGTGTGCAACTTGGGTCCTTCAGGACCTCATTACTGCAGAATTTAGCATTTCGAGTCATTCAGCGCACCTTCTCCTAATTAACAAACCCCTCGTGAGTTGGATTAGGTCTGCTGGGGCTCTTAAATCTCCTGGTCGACAGACTGCTATCGGACAGTTTCAGCAACACGGCTTTCAGTTGGTTAGTAGAGCAGAAATCAATACTTTTGTTCTGTATTGCAATGCGACGTTCATCAACGACCCCGATCTTTGTGATGGTAGTTAATAAGCATATTTATTGCTTCATTGGTCTTACATCACTTTTTGAAAATCATTCAGCTTGATGAACATCCCGCAGTTCACATTTCGACTTGAAACAGAACAAAAGTATGTTGACCTTCAGACTTTAAACCGTGGAAACTCGGAAACCGGTGTAACGATACAACTTTTCTCAATATACTGTGATTTTTCTTCTCAGAAGGTACCAATTTCCGGAAAAAAGCCCACAATACCATTGATGTGTTATACGAGTATTATACTAGTGGTTGAGCAATGTTTTCGTATTTCTTTTTTCGAGACTGATATCCAGTATTTGGAACCAATACGATTCTGCTGTAAAAATTCAGATTGGTATCAAAATTTCAAATAAGCTGATTTCAATGTTCATAATGTTCTTAAAACAAATGCAGGCAGCTCCCTGCACTATATTGTGATATACATCGTTATCGCGATATGAAAGGACATATCAGGATATGAAATTTTGGTCATTTCGTACAACCCACACTAACTTTTGAGGTTGTAGTGTGTTGCCTTGTTTGTTCTCACCATCCTATAATTTTGTACAAATTTGTATGCTTCTTTTAGGCCTCGTTCACACGGACGTCTGAACCAGGCGTTTTTCTGGCTCCTGAACGCCAACCGTTTTTCTGCTCATTGGAGCAAATCGAAGCGTCCACACGGGCGTTCAGCACCAGCGTTCGGCCGGATGCACGTTCGGGTGGCGTCAAATAAACGCCGCATGCAACGTTTTCTTGGCGTCAAAATCCCGGCGTCAAAATCAGGGACGGTTTCTCTGTAGCACTTTGGGGTTAAGAGTCTTGTTCAGGGACCCAGTTACGGTAGTGCTGGAGGTAGGATTCGAACCCACGACGTCCTAGTTCAGAGGCGAGGAACCTAACCACTAGACCACCATCACCTCATTTTCTGTTTTTCATTTGAGAGAAAAATGGGAAATCAGAAAACGTTGCGTTACTAAAAAGCGACGTGTATTTCTTGTTTTAGTTTTTAATTTGAAAAGCGTCTGTTCCGTTCTGTTCAGTCTGAGCCGGTCTCATTGGAGCAAATCGAAGCGTCCACACGGGCGTTCAGCACCAGCGTTCGGCCGGATGCACGTTCGGGTGGCGTCAAATAAACGCTGCATGCAACGTTTTCTTGGCGTCAAAATCCCGACGACGCGAGGAAAACGACGCTATTGCAAACGCCAGTGAAACGCCAGTTGAACGCGGCTACAAAACGCAGCAAAAACGCGTACGGCGTTCAGAGGGCGTTCATTTCGAACGCCCGTGTGGACGAGGCCTTAGTGCCAATGTCAGTTGCTCATGTAACGGTTAGGGAGTTTGCCCCCGTTTTCGAAAGGCTGCCAGTTCAAGTCTCCCTCAAGTAAAGGCACCGCTGAGGTACTAATGAGCAAGGTAGTGTCCCCCAGCACCCCTCCCCAGGCACATGCAGGGCTTATATTTTGTTGTGGTGCCATGCGTGCTGTGGTGTGTACACAATGACAAATAATTGAGTGGATCGGTCCCGCAGATTAGCCCACTGTTACTGATACTTCAGATTCAGATTTTGATCAGATCAGTGCGTCCCTTGCTAACGACAGGCACGGTCTCTCAGGAGCAACTCGTAAGGTGTTGCTCAGGGACACAAATGATCTTACCACTAGACCGCTAGCACCAGAACAATACTGTGCGACACAAAGCAATACAATACAAAGTATAGTTGCACTCCTCGTCGCTTCTCAGCTCCGTCAGGAATAATTACTGTCCTTCTGCGGTGGCCGGTTTCTGCAGCGTCAGGTTCGAGTTCCTAGAGGGCTGGAGTGTCTGCTGGCTTGGTGCAGCACCTAAATCGATCCAAATTATAATTGATTGGGCTAAAACTTTGCCATCTGAGTGGCTGAAGCTGATGAAGTTCCTCCCCAGCAAACACAACTGAATATGGTATCATTTATTTATTTTTTTTCAGAAGAGTGTAAAAAAAAAAGACAAAACAAAGCTATCCATTCTTATGAGCAGTAAAAAAGTGATAAAGACCCAATTTCAGACATTTTCAGCATCTTATCCAGAGCGACTTCATTTCCTAATTTCAGGGACGGTTTCTCTGGAGCACTTTGGGGTTAAGAGTCTTGTTCAGGGACCCAGTTACGGTAGTGCTGGAGGTAGGATTCGAACCCACGACGTCCTAGTTCAGAGGCGAGGAACCTAACCACTACCTCATTTTCTGTTTTTCATTTGAGAGAAAAATGGGAAATCAGAAAACGTTGCGTTACTAAAAAGCGACGTATTTCTTGGTTTAGTTTTTAATTTGAAAAGCGTCTGTTCCGTTCTGTTCAGTCTGAGCCGGTCTAAACGTCGATTCTAAAGGCGTCTCCTCTTTTTGACCTCCGTCCCACAGCTAAAATTGCAGCAGGAAGCCTGTTGGTGAACCCCCTGGAGCCACTGAACGCCGAGCAGATCCAGGTGAAGATCGCCGACCTGGGCAACGCCTGCTGGGTGGTGAGTAAAGCGGCGGTCGTGTTGGTTTATATTTTTAGATGCAAGGCTTTAGGAAATCTATTTTTATTTAAACATGCTCACACTCTCTTCTTTCCTTCTCTCTCTCTCTCTTCACCCATCAGCACAAGCACTTCACAGATGACATTCAGACGCGCCAGTACCGCTCTCTGGAGGTGCTGATTGGAGCTGGCTACGGGACGCCTGCAGACATTTGGAGCACAGCGTGCATGGTGGGCAACACACACACACACACACACACTCGCACATTAAAAGAGGTTAGCGGTGGAAGTGAGATCAGTAGATTTTTGCAACACTTTTCCCCATTCCCTCATTTACCCAAGGGTTTGACCCTCCCTCCATTGTGCCACATAACTACTGGACTCAGTGCTTTCTTTAACAATAAGAGTCGAGTCAGGCATCAGCATTTCAAACCCACTGCTACAACAATGAAGTTCCTACAGCTCACCTCCAGCACGGCATCGGTCCGGCTGACGGGCACCAAAATCACCCTGACCTTCAGCTAGCTGCCTACCAGCAGGGGAATGCCATCACACACACACACAATAACCCACCTTATACTTACACTGTAAACGTAAAAAAGGTGAGCTTGCATAAATTATTTAAGGGATTAACAAAGTTAGCTGTTAAAATTAGAGAAGTGAACAACAGAGTTCCTACGCAAAATGGAAAAGTATGGAATTAAATTTTAGCCATTTCCAGGAAAAAGGAAAATGGCATATGCAGAAATGTTGGTGTTTCGACTTTTGCCGCTACGTTGTTCTCTTAAATGTAGCCCAAAATTCAGCCAAAATCTTTGGACCAGAGAACGTGGATTGCTCGTGTGTTGAATCACTGGAGACTGTCTGGTGTGTTGGTGTAGCTCCTCAATTCATCACCAAGTAGATTCCGTAGAGTTCAGAAATGTAGGTTACTTCAATTTTGTGATCTGTGTGATCTGATACCCTCGTTACTGGAATAAACAATCTGTCTGAAGTGAGATGTGACGCGAGAAGTCTCCCAGCAGCCGATGTTTGGCTCATTGGGTGACGCCAGTGAAAAAGTCGGTGCATGCCGGAACTCTTCTATGTTTTGTCATGTTTGAATGAGTTTAGCGTCTAACAGTGACAGAGTGACATTGCGTAACAAGTTTAAGCGTTGCTGAATAAAATGCGGTACAAACTCGTCTCGGTTTGGTTCGAGTTGATGTGTAAGTTGTAGAGAAGCTACTTAGCCAGGGCTGCTGCTACACATTTTGGACTCAAAATATTCTGGTATGCCATAACTGGGAACAGGGGCAGTTGGTGGCGTAACGGTGGGGTGTTTGCCCCGTGATCAGAAGGTCGCAGGTTCGAATTCAGGGCCGTTAAAGTTACCACTGAGGTACTCATGAGCAAGGTACCGTCCCCAAGCACTGCTTGTTAGCTGCCCACTGCTCCTTCACGGATGGGTTAAACGCAGAGGTCACATTTTGTTGTGGTGCGCTGTGGTGTGGTGTGTTCACAATGACAAATAATCACTAACTTTCACTTTTTGTATGGTGTTACGCTTCAGTGTAACATACAGTTGGATTTTCAAATCATATATTTAAAAAGCTGAGTATTTGTACAGGGAAGTCTACAACATGTTTTTGTTAAATTCAAATAAAATCCTAATTTCACGTGTTACTTAAAGTCTCAGCATGTGAATGTCACCATGCAAATTTCCTGTTTTAACAGACTTCAGACTGAAAAAGTTGGGGTTGTTTTCATGTTGTGTCTTCATGCTCTCTTACATTAACACAAACACGCACAAATAATGCAGTTTAATTTTGGACTGTGTGTCTGCAGGCGTTCGAGCTGGCAACAGGTGATTACCTGTTCGAACCGCATTCGGGAGAGGATTACTCCAGAGATGAAGGTAATAAGACATTCTGACATACGCTGTGGAAAGTGAGAATCTGAAGCCTTTTGCACTTTGTATTTTACATTTTCCACACATGAGAAGACAAAATTCTGGGTGTGTTGCACAGAGATGGTCTTTAGCAAATTAGTTGCTTTTCCAGAAATTTCTCATTAAAAACAAATGCTCGAAATATGACATGGTGAGTTTTAAAAAAAATGTTGTCATTGACTTGCTAACACGCAAAAAAACCTCTCATTCACTCTCGCTCCCCTCCAACCCTTTCTTTCTCACTCCATCCCTTTGCTGTTTCTCTCTCTCTCTCTCTCTCAGATCACATTGCGTTGATCATCGAGCTGCTGGGAAAAGTTCCTCGTAAGCTGATTCTCAATGGCAAATATTCAAAAGAGTTCTTCACTAAGAAAGGTAAAGAGCCTTTCATATTCTCACATGAGCTAACTGCTACCCCATGTACTCGACAACAAGTGTGTAAGTGTGTGTTATCACACTTCCAAGTATCATTGTGGTTAGAAAGTATAAAGATGGTGGGAAGTGTGTGCTTGCAAGAAAAAAGGAACCATTACCACCAGAGGTTAGAAAAGCTGATTCTTTTTACCCTTACCTTAAATTCCTCAGTTCAAGTGGAGCACGGCAATGTTTGAAGATGCCTTTTGATTTGTTGTGACTGTGTGTGTGTGTGTGTGTGTGTTTGTAGGTGAGCTGAGGCACATCACCAAGCTGAAGCCGTGGGGCCTGCAGGACGTGCTGGTGGAGAAGTACGAGTGGACGCTGGAGGACGCGCAGAGCTTCAGCAGCTTCCTCCTGCCCATGCTGGACCTGGTCCCCGAGAAACGAGCCACAGCTGCTGAGTGCCTGCGCCATGCCTGGATCACCTCCTAGTGGCACACTGAGTCCAACACACTCATTCTTACCCACTTAGCCTACAACATTGGGTCCAAATCAATACGGCACTCAGTTGTAAAAGTCACCACCACCACTATCTGTGAAAACTAGTCATGTTCATGGAAGCATGTTTCCACTACGTAAAGAAAAAATGTTCTCATTATTACGACTTGGTTTGCCAGAAACATTCTTTTTGCTCTTGTTATTACAGCTTAACGTCTTTTAATAAAAGCATTCACATTATTACGACTTAGCATATCTGAGAAACTTACCCATTATAAGTCGCTGACTTCACAATGCGCTGATAACAAGGAGACTAAGTCAATGAGAAAGTGTCTCCTTATTATGAGATGCAGGTTTGTTTCTTGTTATGACACACTAAGTCCTAATAATGAAAAAAGTTTACCTTGTTAAGTCATAGTAATGAGAAAAAATGGAATTATTTTTGTCAATAATGATATTTGTTATGACAGACTGCATAATAGAGCGTTTCTCGTGAGACACTAAATCGTAATAATAATTATTAAGTATCGTTGGTATGAGATAGTATGATAATAGTGAGACCATTTCTCGTTATTATGAGATGTTTTGGCACAGTTATGAAAACGTTTGTCTTCATTATGAGAAACTAAGTCGTAATAATGATATAAGTAATTGGTAACTATGAGAAAGTACCTCGTTATAAGAAGTTACGTGGTAATTACGAGGAAGTATCTCGTTATTTTGAGATACTAAGTCATTACAAGCAGAAAGTTTGTGTCATTTGACATTTTTCTCATTTACGTGACAGAAACGAGCTTCAATACCATGTAAGAAACCGACATGGACGAATTTTGCTATTGTTAAAAGCGGAGGAGGTCCAGTCAAAAAAAAAAATTCTAATCTGTTTTATTTCTCGTATTGGTCTTTTTTTACGTAACGGGTGTAACTTGAGTTGACATGTCTCGGTCTTCTTGTTCGGTTTCTCTCCGTGTGCCAACAGCAGATTTCTAACCGGTTTGTTTTGATTATTACGGAGTCACGACTCGCTTATTCGCTTATCACAAAACAGTCGTGTTCTCAGGCTTCATTTTTCATTTTGCAAGTTATAATGAATAGGTCTGCTATGTGAAAGTACAGGGAGTCCTTTTGTGACCGGTTTCTGCTTGGAGCGTTTTTAATCTGGAATCGTAAATCCACTGGCGCTGGTTCCATCAGACGTCAGAAGGATAACAAGCAAAACAATTTACGGCCGTAATATGGACACAACGTTTAAAAGAACTTGGAGAACCTGGGCTGTTAGCGCATCGATTTCGACGCCGAGGTAAACTGCTGCTCGATACAAGTAATAAAAGATATTTCTTTCTCTGAGGAAACGGATTTAAAAGTCAAATACACTCTGCAAGAATTAAAAACACCTAATTATTTCTAGTGAATCCGCATAACTCGATGAAAAGTGAATGTGTTTTTTTTCCCATCATGCACTTGGTTTGCAGTTCGGGGATTTTCACCCGAAGCAGTAAAACGTTAGGAACATCTTACATTTTGTACATATTCGTACCAAAGAGTCGGCTTTCTTCTTCTTCTTCTTCGCACAAACGCGTCTGGATTGTACAGTTTAGCGGATCGTTTTGAGGACAGTGTAAGTGCACATTGCCTTGAAACGTGTTTTGAGGTTTAACGGAGCCGGTTCTGCTCGAAGCGGACTCGGCGCGTGCGGTTTTTATTAACGTAACCGTGATGGCGGTGGAGTGAGTGGTTTTTACTGTGAACGGCGCTTGACCTCTCCGCTTGCTTTTTTCTAGAAAACACTTTCACCGGTTGACTTTTCCCAGTTTTCACAAGAACACACGCCGCTCTCTTTCTCTGTTTCTCTCTGTATCTCTCTCTCCTCTCGAAGTCGCGCCGCTGTCGCTCGCTTGCCGCCGAACTAAAGTCGTTTCTGTAGTTGATACGAATAAAGGTTTTCGAATTGCACCTCGCCTTTTGTTGTGTTTTTACCAGAGGTGGAAAGAGTACTGAAAATTTGTACTCAAGTACAAGTACTGTTACATTGGTTAAAATGTGTTCAATTACAAGTAAAAGTACTGGTGTTAAAAAAAAAATACTTGAGTAAAAGTACAAAGTACTCTTCTCAAAAACTACTCAGAGTACTAATTACTTTTTAACCGATGGATGTTTTATTGCGTCGTCAATAGCAGGCATTATTAGATTCGATTCACAGTATAAAATATCACGTTCAAAGCACATTTCTCAGATGAGCAAAGGTATAGAAAAGGCAATTTGTTTTTAATAAATAAATGTAGATATAAAACAAAATGTTTTTGAACATGCATAGAACAAGTTTAAACTTTTCCCAATACACTGCGAACAACAGGCAGGTAAGTGTCTTAAACTCTTAGACATAATAGCATTTCTGTCACACTTCACTTTCTGAACCTTTTGTTCAGTTTCAGCGAGCTTCAGTTTCTAAATTAACAGAGTCTATCCGGCTTAGATTTTTGGCTCATTTCTCATTTTGGCTTCTTTGTCTCCAAATCTTCAGTCTACTCTCTAAATAGGTTTGTACTCCCACTGTGTAGTTCCTCCAGACACCTGTGCCTGCTGCCTTGTGAGTTTATTCTTTGCTTCGTCATAGATTCATTGGTAGTCGGGATTGCACAGCCTTATTGGCTGCAAAGATGCAGATGAAAGGTTTGAATATTAATTCAAATTGTGGGCGTACTCAGTGGCGACTTTTGATTTTATAAGTAGCGAAGTAGATTACATGCTGTAAACTGTACTCAAGTACGAGTAAAATTACACAATTGATGAGATGAGAGAGGTGAGCCTTTATTTATCATACAATATTTCATGCAGTAAATCGGACCCTCCGACCATAACATACACAAACACTTTGGGGGAGACAGGTCAGTCGAGAGGTAGCATAGGAAATAAGGAAATATAGAATAGAGGAGGAGAGAAAAAGAGCCCCTCCCAGACTGTCCCTTAGGGCAGTGGGGGAAAGGAAAAAAACACCTCAGCACACAAAGCACATGAAGACATGACTAGCAACAGGGGAGGGGGGAAGGATATGGAGGTAGTCCAATGTAGGCAACAGCCATCCGGTCCTGCAGCTGTTAACGCGCTGGAACAGACCCGCTCACCCACACTGGGGGTATAAAGCACCAAAGGCGTGGATTGGGTGGTGGGGTGGGGGGGTATGGGTTGTAGTGAAGTGTTAATCTGTAGCTGTGAACATATGTACGATGTGTGTGTGTGTGTATGATGTATAAGCCTGTGTAGCCTGAGAACCAGTCCGCAGCAGGTGTCCTTGGAACAGGAGAAAGGAATTTCAGAGCGTCCGTTTATCTTGGTCTCCGGGGGAAGTTGTTTGTCTCCAGCGGCGGCCTTGGCTGAAGACAGGCGCTGGTTAGGAGGGAAGTAACCCGAAAGCAGGAGAGTGGTTGTTTGGAGTTTGAATTCGGATCGTCATCTGTATTCCAATTTCACAGATATCTAATGTCCATCACTGGTCTCCAGGTCTGTCCAAATCCCGTTGCGACCGCAAACTTCTCCAAAGATGTGATCAACTGCGGTTCATAGCCACAGTCTGAGTGTTAACAGCTCTCTGCTCACCACCCGTTTCAATCAGCGGCCGGCCTTGTGGGGTTTAGAGCAGCTGTGACCGCTTTCTTCAGTTGTCGATATCCCAGGGCCCCGCTCAATCCAATCAGAAGAAACCCAGCTATCACGGTTCCGAATAGATAGATGTCTTCCACGTCCTCCAAGGAAAGGGCTGCCAGGCACACGACGCGCCACTTCTGCCACCCGTCCATCGTGTATCCAGCAGATGACGTTCCTGCAGGACAGTTGGGTTCCCCCGAACCCAAGCTTCTCGTCGAGAAGGTGGTGTCAGTTGCGTTCAGAGACCAGTTGATCAAATCACCAATTCCGTGATTCGGAGGCGGGGCAAAGAAGGTCTCGAGGAGACGAAGACGAAACAGGGCAAGACAAAGAGGGCCAGCAGGGAGATAAGGGAGGAGAGGAGAAAAATGAAATAGAGAGCCAAAGCAGTTATTGAAAAACTACTCACAAAAGTACAAATTACCCAAAAATCTACTTAATTACAGTAGCGTGAGTATTTGTAATTCGTTACTTCCATCCCTGGTTTTTACACCCTTTGTTTGCAAAAAGATTCTTAAGTCCCTAAGCAACCATATTATGCATATTTAGATTATATCATGAAATGCCATAAAGTTATTGAAATTAGGATTCTTTACAACATAGTAAAAATTTTTGCTTGTTTAGCGCATGTAATCCCCGAGCAATTTGGTTCTTCGATTTCTTTCTACCATTATAATGTAGGCCATATGTTCACTTTTTTTGTTTTGTTTAACCAAATATTTACAGATTAAAAGTAATAGCATTTTATTTATAGAAATTTTCTTTTAAGCCTTTAGTATAGAGTTTTAGTATATATATATATATATATATATATATATATATATATATATATATATATATATATATATATATATGTGTATATATATATATATATATAATGTATATATGTGTATATATATATATATATATGTATGTGTATATATATGTATGTGTATGTATGTGTATAGATATATATATATATATCTATATGTATATATATATATGTGTATATATATGTGTATATATATATATATATATATATATATATGTATATATATGTGTATATATATGTATATGTATGTGTATATATATATGTATGTGTGTGTGTGTGTGTATATATATATATGTGTGTGTGTGTGTGTGTATGTATGTATATGTGTGTGTGTGTGTGTGTGTATGTATGTATGTATGTATGTGTGGGTGTATTGTATGTATTACACATAAATTATTATAAATTAGCCCTAAGGCTTAGTGTCATATCACTGCACTCATTATTCACAGTAATATACTTTATTGTTTTTTTGAACAAATGCATGAACAAAACAATAAATAGCTTCCAAATCAAAGTGCTCCCTTTCAGAAATAATTAAGCACTGTTTTTGCCATCATAATGTGTCTTTACAACCTCCACAGGAAGCAATTCTGCATCAAAAATCCAAGGTAGAATAGGATGATAGATGCTTAGGAGGCCATGAGGAGTTCAGATGCTGTCCAGAGACTTCATGCTTCTTCTGAAATAAAAAAGCAATTCCATGTCAGGGAAGTAAACATTCAAAAATACTGCTACGGCTGCATGATGTAGGGGGACAATTATGTTGCTGTACTTATCATTCTAGAAATATCAGACTTCTCAGCTCATTCATGGAACATAAGAACCATGTAGTTTAACGTCTGCCTCAAAACAGTATCATCCAGCCCTGCTGGTAACAGCCTTGTCTGTACTGTTTTTGAGCTCTTCATCATCAACACTTTGCCTCAAAGTGTTTGTCGCTGATAAAATTTCAAGCTGCAGTGCAGCTTCTTTATCCTCTCGGCTAAGCCTCTAACCCAGCAGCAGCTTCGCTAATTAAGTTTCGTACAGTCGGAGGCCACTGGCGTGTCTACAGTGTGCTGCTGTGGCTTATAGGCCCGGGGGAGCACAAAGACATAAGGCATATTATCTAAATTCTCTTTTTTCTAAATTTATTCTCTGCCTCATCTGTTATTCTGAAAAGTTATTTCAAAGAGAATGAGCTTGTTGTGAAGTTGCACTTGTTTCTAAACTGATGCAATAAGATAAGCTAAAAGGCATTCAAAGCAGAGACTAAAATAAATTAATTCATGCTTTGCATGTAAATAATTCCTTATAGTCTTCTACACTCTTAAATGATGTCTGAGGCTCGTCTTGTCCATCACTGTATTCTTTTTCCTTTTAACTTATGTTTAAAGTAAAACTTCATCTACCCAAGTTTCTTTTGCTTTTTAATATCACTTCAACAGTAAAATGATCACGTTTCTTATCACTAAAAATGTAAGCCTCTCTTAAAAACAATGATTTTGTTTGAATATGGAGATGACCGTCGCTAGAGTGATTTTCTTCTGATTTGGTATTACCTTTCTTTTCTTCCACCTGGAAGTCCTCTGGCAATAATTTATCCTGACGATTTCCCAAGACGAAGGCCAGGAAGGCGAGGATGAGCGAGTCCATGATGCTGATGATGGCCAGGATGTAGGCCCAGCGCACGGTACAGTTCCCCAAAGTGTACTTGTCTGTTCGCTGACCGCACATCCGCTTCACCTCCTCTGAGTCCCAGCCGTCCGGATAAATCATGCAGCCGATCACCATGCAGGTGGCTGGAGAAGAGAGGGCCCTGCTTTATTTATGAACAAATGAATGAATCACATTTCTAAACCGCTTTTCTTAACACCCAGGGTGCTTTCCAAAAACAATGGACCTCGTTCACCAACCATTCTTAAGAAGAGCTTGGTTCTTAAAACCAACCTTCACAGTTTGCACAAAAATTCCGACATTCAGCAATGTTTGCTTCTATAAAATTTGTTCCTAGGTAAGAAATGAACTGTCATAGAGGACTCCAATTTTATTACATTAGTTTATTGAGATTTCTACAACTCTACAGCTGTTTAATATTATACTGTTTTAACATCTCACTTTTTTGAAGAACAAATTTAAGATAAACAATTGATTAAACCCAAATGTTTTCCATTTCATAGGAGCTAAGGTGTAGAAGGAGCAGGAGAGATTTCACCAGTTAGAGATGTGATGATTAGGAGGCCGGTTTAAATAGATCAGTCATTTCAGCATTACGGGTAACATCAAGGTTCCTTTGCGAGCTCAAGAGAGTCAAGACTTGCGTTTTTACATCTTGTTTTTACAGCATAGGGTTTCTATTACGGCACTTGAGGCTTTGGAATCTACACAAACCACAGTATGGTGTCCCCGGTTAGTCCCATGTGGACTAGCTATGGAAAAGTGAGGCTAAGCAAATGATCACAGCAAGTACAAACGTTTTATTGCAATACAATTGGGGTTAAGGGTCTTGCTCAGGAACCCAGTGGTGGTAGTGCTGGAGGATGGTTTTGAACCCACAACCTCTTGGTCCAGGTGCGTGTCTCCTGAACCATATGTATTATTACTGTATCATTACAGTAGTTTTTCTATAAATGTGTCTTTCCCACAAACTGGGAACTGGGATGCTGAACATCTTCCTTCTCCAAAAGAGGTTATGTAACATGAACGACAGCTCGAGTTGCTCCCCTGGATGTTCTCTTCTAGACTACGGTTTCCCAGAACATTAAAAAAAAAACCTAAAAATAACGTGACAAGACTGTAAGAAATCCGGCCTGGATCATTATTTTGAAGCTGCAACTTCTTTGCTCTCCAACCGTTGCCTGGCAACTCCAGGCTGGCCTGTGTTTGGTGCAGAAACTGCTTAAAGGGAGATGTATTGTTGACCTCCGCAGTGTCACACTATATCCCTTTAACAGGGCAGCTGCTACAGACTCGGGTGTTTTGTTACTGAGGACTCTCACTTTCACTCCCACTTTCTTTTTTAATGAGCAAGGTCTGTTGTTACACAACCAGAAGTGTGGTGGAGGTTTGTGGAATGATCAGACCTAATAGTCTCCTATTGCATAGCTTCTAGGCTTCAGTTATTTTAATCCTGCTTCCCTTTCCCGAATGTTTTTTGCACTTGTTAGTATCTGATGTCTGCTCAAATAGTTACGTACCTCATCATTTTAGTTGGTGATTTCGAGGTATTCGTATTGATACGATAATTGATAAGAAACCTGAGATGTTTTGAGAGGATATGTTATATGTTTGGGTGTAAGGACCTGTAAAAATGTTTTTATATAGAAAACTTGAGGGTTTTGGTTTCTTTTTTTTAGGTATTTGTAGTCGTGCCCAAAATGATAAGAAACCTGAGGTTTCTGTAGCTTGGGATGACATTTTAGTATATAAGGACATGCCCTCATTAGAAAAATTTCTTTGTGTAGAAATGTTCTGGTCAGTGTTAGGTGTGTGAGTTTGCTGCCAGCTCTCTATCTAAAAAAGCCGCTGGAACTAACCATGGTGCTGAAGACATCAGGGCCAAATTAATCAACTGCATCTCATGTATCCTCATAATCCTACGTTTAGTATATTTATGGTACCAAGTGTTGTGTGTTATTAACCTAGATGGATAGATTAACGACCTCAAGTTTATTTTTCATAAACATCACGCATCCTTAGATTATCTGCAATATTTGAGCCACCAATCATTAATTTCATCTTAATATTTTAAGTGCCAGGCCTTTGTTTGCGTTTATAATGTAATTATCATGTCTTGATAAGTAGTATTTACATGTATGTTGCAAGATATCAATACATCATTGGAATATTTATATTTGTTAAAGGACTTTTGCACAGTACATCTATTGGTATATTAATCAAAACTTATACTTTGTGCAATTGTAATAGCGACATAGCAACACATGCGTTTTAATCTCGCAAAATGTGCTATTCATTATACATATACATATATATAGATAGATAGATAGATAGATAGATAGATAGATAGATGGATAGATGGATAGATAGATAGATAGATAGATAGATAGATAGAATGGGTAAACGTACAAATACACAAGAATCAAATGATAAAATGACGTGTGTAGTTCATAGTTGCAAGAATGAAGTCCACTTTGATTCTGTCTAACTTTGTCACTCGCCCCACTTCTAAGGGCCAAATTTTGTAGAGTATCCAACAAAACTTACAAAAACTCTCCTCCATCCTTTCCGAACTTGACTTACCGGCGGCGAGCTGCATCCAGGCGCAGATCTTGTACACGCTGCCCGCGTTACAGAAGAAGAACAGGCCGAAGCAGCCGATGGTGCCCACGATGAGCAGGAAGGAGATGCCCACGAAGAACATGGCGGTCTTGAAGGCGCCCGAGGGGATGGAGCCGAAGTCCAGGGCGCTGCCTTTGCACACCAGCTCGCCCGTGATCGGGTTGCCGATGCAGTAGTGGAAGAGGCCGAAGTAGCCGGACTGCGGCGTGTCCACGCTGTCGCCGATCCAGTAGGGCTGGATGAACACCACCATGGAGATGATGGCGAAGCAGATGGTGAAGATGGTCCACAGCACGCCGATGGCCCGCGCGTTGCGCACGTAGTTGGTGTGGTAGATTTTGGCGGCCTCCCGGGCGGGTAACAGCTTGCTGCTCATGCTTGGAGTTTACCAAAAAAAAGTGTGTATATTTCTCTTAGAGAGCCGAACGACTCTGGCTATCCGCACTTGAGCCTCAATGTTGTTTTACTGTTGCTGAAATGATTTATTCATGGCCAAAGTAGAGGACGAATTAAGTTACAATAGAGGGAGGGTTAAAACTTGATCAGTGTTTTAATTAATGAGAATTAATTTGCAGTTTTGTAATAGTAATTACATATACCATATGAGACCAAAATTGCAGTTGTCGTTTGACAGTTAGGGGAAATGGATAAAATAGTGACTTTCAGTGGTCTAAAATGCTTCAATATTTGCACTAAAGTAATTACTTGGATTTGGATTGACTATTATCAATATTAGCAATTCTCAATCTTTCAGTTTGATAATTGATTGAAAAAACTGGATAAAATGGGGATTTCAGTGGTTTATATATATTTTTTTACTTAAGTGTCATTTTAATCATGAAAGTTATGTACCTTTTACTCAAAAGCAATTCCACTTTTTGTCGTTTAATTTTGTGTTTGTTTGTTTTTTATGAAAATATCTTGAAGATGTGACATCATGACTTGTAGGCTTTTGGGTAACCGGCTACGTAAAATCCTAAAATATTGAAGAGGTTTTAACAATTCGTAAAGGCTAACCTTCATTAATAACTTTTAATCCGTAATTACTGTTAATATCAAGTCAAATTACAAGTCGTAACTGTTGACATTTAACCATTTAACCTTTACTGGAGTCATTTTTTTGTGTTAAGAATCTATAAGTTTGGCTTTCAGATACTTTATAAATTATTATTAAATATGGCCATTTATTTGCATCTAACGTTTATTAAACGAAATTTAAATAGAAGTTTATTATGTACCAAACAGGTTTTCATTTAATGCTTACTTATGTAATACTTTCTTTAGTTTTTCACTCACATTTATCTATTCAACAATGACTAGTGCTTTGAGGCAAATATTAAACACATAACTTCTGTGTGCTTACTTTTGTGTATTTATATAAACATCCCGCAGGCTGGCCATGAGGACATTTGCTGCCCAATGCTCACCAAACGCGATTACGCAATTCGACCAGCAGGAGTCGCTATAATATTGTCAAAAGCGCAGTTGGAACGCATTAGTAGTTTTAAAGTTCGCTAGTTCATATGTAGCAATAACGAAAACTTACAATTAAAATTATAATATATATCCTGATTTTTACAGATATTTTGAGCTACTGCCTCAAACACCTAAATCTTCACCAGGCCCTCATTTATAGTGTCAGTTTAACACTGGTACTGACACGTTTGACCATCACACGTTACATTAACATCACAGTCATCCATAATCTTTTGTTTCCGCTTGTAAGGAATCTTCTTGTCACTTTTGAGCAATTGTTTGTGCAGGTTCCATTGTTGAGCAAAATAATGGGACAAAATGATATTGACATTTAGTGGATTTAATATTAGCAGCGTCACCACTGTCACCTGCCCTTGCGCATAATTCCTCCATATTTCATGATTAAAATGTATTAATAAATGGCAGTGGGGCACTGGGACAATACAGTGGTCTCCTGGGGGTTGACACATAAATCAATGAAGCGCTTCAGCTGCTCCTCGGTGGGTTTTGTCATGAATGGAGTTGAGTGACTGGGGGAAGCGCCATCTGCTGCTGCTGCTGCTGCTGCTGATGATGATGGCGCTCGTTTTTGTAGGAGCGATGGACAAAATGTCACTTTGCACAGCCGATAAAGAGACCTGCGAGCAACTCGTGATAAATGCATGATGGGTAAAAGCAAATCACGTATTAGCATATGGTATTAGCACACTTGCTCTTTCTTTTCTACCTGTCCTTTTGCTTTCCCTGGACATTGCAACAACAGCAAACTAGACCTCTCTTTCTTTGCTGTTTGACATTCAACATTAAGCAGAAATAAATACATTTGTTGTGATTGTCTCGGTTGTGAAGCTTCTTAAAATGCTGATTTAAATATCACCCAAAACTCACACTGCAAAAAATGCCTTTTAAAAAAATAAGAAATAATTCACTATTTTTGGGGAAAAACTTATTTCAAGCAAAATTATCTGCCAGTGCAGCAAGAAAATTGCACTTGTTAAGATTTCTTAAAACAAGAAAAAAATACTCAAAGACTAAGCATACACAACTTAAATTAAGCAGAATATACTAGTTTTTTTTCTCCACTTCTCTTGAAACAAGTAAAAATATACTTACAGTCTACCTGTTAACACAACTCCTTTACCAATGTAGGTTGTTTTAAGAAAAAACTGCTCAAAATTAGTTGTATTACCTAGGTAGGATAACTCAAGACAAATTTTCTTGAAACAAGTCAAATAATCTAAACAATATTCAGTTTTACCAAGAAAATAAATCCAAAAAATGGTGTAACAGGATTAAAATGCTGAATTCAAGTCAATTATACTTGTACATCTGCTCACCCACCGTGACAAGTCTGCAAGTAGAAAAAGACCTTAATATTGTCTAAAACTTGGCATGTATTGTAGTATATATGATGTATATGTGATAGTTATATGGTCATCCTTTACACAAAAGTTACTCAGTAATTGTCATGAGGCGTATCATTTGCCAGTTTTCCTCCCCATCTAGATTTGGACTGTTCAGGACTCCATCTGGTACCTTCATTTGTTGCCAAACCCTTCAGACATCCATCCATTTTCAGTAACTAAATTTATATTAAAATAATGAGTTTAATCCAAATCTCAGTTAAAAAGTCAAAGTCAAAGTCAACTTTATTGTCATCTTTGCTATGTACTGTACAGATATACAGAGAGACGAGACGACGTGGCTCCAGTTTTTACAGTGCAATAAGAAAGAGGGAGCAAAGAACAAATAGGGCACATGGAATAAACAATATATAATAGAACACAAAATATACATTTTAAACTAGAAATGGAGTATTAAATATGAACTTTAAACTAGAACTAGAGGTTGATAGAGAGACAGTTTGGATGCAGTATTAACCTACAAAAGTGGAAATTGACTTTTACGCTGAATGTGCATGAGGTTAGTGACAGTTTCAATATGAAAAATTCTATATCCAGTCTATTATCATTATTCATCATGTCCAAAAAATTGAACCCATTATCTTCATAAACCTCTGCATCCTCTTGAATCTTTTTGATTAACGTCCTCTTGTGCTTTCAGATGCAGGTTGATGCATCTTATGGGCTGATATTTTAAGCAGCTGCCAGGGTTGCTGATGGTTTTAGGCCCTGTGCTGGGAGCAGATGCTCGTCCCGTGGTGTTCGCTGCCTCAGGTGGAAAAGGGGTCTGCTTATTGATGCTGTCTCACTTTGGGGACGTCCTGAACGATCCGGTGCACAAAGGCCTTTTGTAACGAGTCCCTTTCTATTTACAGGCGGTTTCTATAATTGCGAGGCACAAGATGTGATAAAAAGAATGGTCCGTTTGTTCTAATCATACACAAATCATTGCTCCACAAGGAGTGTAATTTGTTATATCATGAAAGGATTTGTTTTTTTTAAGAAGCACATTTGTTTCTAAGATGTTTGGTCAGGCAAGACACATTCAGAGACGTCTATTGATGACACATTTTTCTCAAATTTGTCAGTTTAAGCTAATGATTTACTTAATTGTATTATTTGAATGCATTCATGTTCCAAGAATGAGTGATATTTTTGATTTCAAATGCTAAAAAATGACAAGTCTGTGTCAATTAACCCCTGACCCTTTCCACCGAAGGTGTCAATAAGTAACAGATTTCATATGCCAGTGAATCATTGTACATTGTTATTATTTAACCATGTAAAGCTCATTTGTGGCTCATTTTTTGCAGAATAACTTCCAATTTATTCTTTTAAATTTGTTCTTTTCTTATTTTTTCCTTACATTTGTCCTTAAGAAAGAAATTTAAATACTTTGATATAATATAACTGTAAAAAAAATTTTTACACACAATATTTGCAATATGCAGATAAAATATGCATAAGAATGATTTTCACAGTTTTGTCACGGGTGTGGTCGGCATGACACAGATTCTGCAATCTTTCAATTGCGCAATATTATATTTTTTTAAATGTCATAACTTTTTAAAGAACAAATTTAAGAACAAAAATATTGAAGAAACCTTGGTGAAGAGTGGGTTTCAGGAACGAATTTCTTCTTGAGAAGGCTTGGTGAATGAGGCCCTTTGTTATTAGTCTTTCAGCTTTGGGCCTCACCAGAGTAACGTTCACCTTTTACAGCCATGTCTCCCTTGTGATTTTAAGGATTTTAATGGTCCACTGAGACTCCAGCATATGTCAGCTCCGCTTACTGGTGCACATCTAGAAAAACTCTCCAGCTGATCTGCTGTGACCTCAAAGATTTGGGCTCTTCCATATGGGCTGCCTTTGTTCATCATGTGACACCAATCAGAGCCATAAGCGAGTGGGGCAAGTCCCGTCTTCACAGAGAGGCTCAAGGCTGACACGCTGTCCCCGTCCACTCCACAGACCTTGTAAAAGCTGTGAGCGTGTGTTGTTGGTTCAATCAGAACTCTGTAAGGACCAAAAAAACAAATCACTTGTATCACATTATATTCAGTCTCTTCTGAAAAGTAGATATATAAGTCATTTAACAAGGCAGAGATGTTCGCCCCAAATACTGGGACCTGTTCACATTTGACTTGTAACCTCTTTGTATTTAATAATGTCCGATGTAACTTTATGGAGTACTTAAAGAGGCCAGGAAGAAATTAAATACATTCCGCGTGAACAGATGTTTTTGCATGAGCAGATGTTTTTCCGTGTGCACAAGATGTCTTCACGCGAGCCGATGTTTTTAATATGAGCAGGACATGTTTTTGTGTAAGCATCTTTGCCTGCGCATAAGATATTTTGTATATCATTTCGTAGCGTCATAGTTGTAAGTTGGCTTTTCTATCCATAAATAAGCTGTTCTGCTCAGCACTCTATTTGAATGTAAAAAGCTGTTCACTGAAGTGGACACAAAGCATTACATGGTTAAATACGACCTACGGTCCTGTTCAGAGAAAAGCTATTCTAAAGTTCTAATATAGTTAAATGGTCAGCATTTACATTAACACTCTACAATCATAGTACGATGAGGTACTGACCAGACCTAATTTACTTAATGCCCAGAAAGTGAGTGTTTTTCTTGTTTCTGGGCCCCCTGTGACTTGAAATCTTTATTTAAGAATGACCCAGAATGCATCTGCACATTCACACTGGAGAATCTGCAAGGAGAAAGACACATGAACATCATTCATATTATGGTACATCAGACTTTAAAGGAATTAAAGGATCGGCTCACATGAAGTTGCTGTTATTTAGGTTTTCTTTTCTGTCTTTATTTTATTTGTAATTGGAGTGGAGTTCTGACCTGCAGTATCTCTTTTTAATGCAAAAGATAAAGGAACCATCTCGATATTCATTGATCTAAACCCATGTAGACATATTTACAGGTTAAAAAGTGATACAGCACAGAGTGTTACCTCTCATTAACCCTTGGCAGTTCCCTCTTCTAGCAAAGAAAGTAGTAGACGTAGTATAAAACGTGTATTTGCGTGTGGTTGTGTGTACATGGTTGGGTGACAGGGCAATTGCGGGTGGGTGACTGCGTGTGTGTGTGTGTGGCTCAAGGGCACGCTGATCAGACAAATGACCTAGATGAAGTCAGAACCAGCTGACTCTGTGCCTGGCTGCTCCTTCTCTTGTGCCCAAATGCATGTCTGTGTTCACAGTAGACATGGTCTATGGTTGGTCTGACACACGCCCAGACACACACACACACACGCACACACACACACTCTTTGTGAAGAGTTGCACCCCTGGCTGTTATACGGGAGGCTTTTGTCTGATGATGCCGAACGCGGCAGGGGGTGTGCAATGAGCATCGTGTGCCGAGGCTTAACTGCTGTTGACCAGCCTCTCTCTCTCCCTCTCACACACACATACACACACACATACATACACAGACACGAACCCACTGCAGTGGTACAAAAATACTAAACATGCACAATGCAGACGACACCTCAAAAAGGCTTTAAAAAAAAAAGAAGACAACAATGTTGTGCATGAGTGTGGCTAAGCCTTAGCTGTGTTAGGTGTGCGTTCCGTCCCAGCGTTTATCCTCCGTCAGTGAGTTGGCAAAAAAGCAATTGCATAATCCCATTCAATTTCAAATGGCAGACAAGGTTCATTAAGAATGTGAATCAGCTTACGTCCCCAGTGCCAAAAATAGAAAGCCTACAGTGAGGGATTATGGCAACATCAAAGAGAGATTTCGAAAAAAAATAAAATAAATATATTACAGAATGCTTCGGGCTCTATCGCTGTCATTATTACTATGCATGTCTCAATATACGCATAGGTTTTCATTACACGGCTGAGAAAATGTGTCATTTTATTTCAACACTGCTCTGAAACATTGGTGTTCAGTGGAATCTTTCATTTTTTCAATGAATGCAAATGTACAAACAAACAAATATGATAAAATTTGAAGACCTACAGCACAGTAACTACAGTATTCTGCAAAGGTTTGCCCTTGTTTCTTTATATTTTGCCAAAAATGAGAGGCAATAGGCAGTGTTGGTAATGTTACTTTTAAAATGTATTCCACTACAGATTACAGAATACATACCCCAAAATGTAGTTTGTAACGTATTCCGTTAAGTTACTCAATGTGAGTAACGTATTCTGAATACTTTGGATTAATTAATATATTGTCATGCTTTTTACAACTACATGAAGGTAGCAATCACATCCTGCAAATTCTTGTTTGTTTGAGCAAACACGAAATCTCAGAGTAAGAAATGCGTTCCTGCCCGGGCACTGCTGGCTCTGTTGTGCTGGCTCCGGGTCCATTGTGTAACTGACGCCACCAACATTAACAGGACGCTTACATTAGAGCCTCTTATTGCGTGTTTTGTTTGGGTTTCCGGCAATGCGTGGAATTACCAAAAATAGAGAGGGGTAGCCTAACATATGAAACAGGAAAAGACCGCCGTGTAATCCATTTATTTCAACAAAGTAACTGTATTGTAATTATCACCTATTTAAACGGTAACTGTAATGGAATACAGTTACTCATATTTTGTATTCTAAATACGTAACACCGGTACAAGTATTCCATTACTCCCCAACACTGGCGATAGGTACAGTGATTTATTTCAACATATGCAAATGTACATGTAAGTATAATTCCTCCAGACTGCATTACAAAACCACAAGTAACTCTAGGTCTTTAGAAGCAAAATATGAAGGCATGATGGCTGGCTCAAGTATATCTTGCAATGACTAATCTTTACCAATACAAGCCAAATACTTTTAATATGTAAGTACTGTTAATATCAGATGCCTTTTGTACTTAACTGATGTGGCATACTTTCATCGTCTACTAGAGATATTTTCTTTGTAAGGAATCTTTTAACAAAGTGTGAATGTCAGGTACTCTATATGCCACTGGTTACTGCTATAACCAAATTGAAGCAGTGCTTATTAAATCTTTATATCCATGTGGACATAACGCACCGCTAAGAATTTCATACAGATTTGTGAAAGCTTGTGGCATACGGTCTACTTGTGCTGCATATAATACACACAGTGTCCACTTTGTTTTGGATTGTGCAGGATTGAGATTGATCCCTGTGCACTAATCTGTTCGGGAGAATTCTTGCTAAAACATGTACCAGTGTGTTGGACAAAGCCCTGCGTCTTGGAATGGGAACATACAGCCTCAAGCCCTTCAGGTCCTGCATAATAAAGTAACCCAGATTTGACTACACGACTCAGTGAGTCACAATCTGAGGCCTAATGTTTTACGACGTGTGTATTAGGGCTGTTACTGTTTTGGGGGCCAAGGTGTGGTGGACTGTATAAGAACTTCACGACTTTATTAAGTTTATTAGATAGTAAATTGAAGCTGCACGATACTGGAAAAAACCTGACAGTATTATTTTGTCTGTAATATAATTTGTGATATAAGGAAAACGTAGGACTTTCTTTGTTAGCAAATGACTATATTTAGCTTTATTTGTAAATAATGAAAAACTATAATGATTGGGGTTAACATGCAGGGAAATACACCTGCATAGAAAATATAAATAGACTAAAAAGACTATTAAAGTGCTAAATATTCTAGACCGTTATCCAACAATCCTTAAATTTAAGATTACATTGTCATGGAAAATGAGAAACAGACAAGTTTACCCTTGATATCAAACAGCAAAAAAGCAGCACTGTATGTTTGATTCGATTTGAACTGCAACTGCGCATGCGCGATGGCAAGGCAGAAACGATATATCGTCCATCCATAATGTAGATTTACACCTAATAAACTTAGACAGCTTGTTTTCCACCCTCAGAGTTCCTCTTCGTCTCCGCCCTTAGACCTGGGAAGTGTATTAAACTTCGACCTTCGAACGTTCTACCTCCTTCTTCTTCTCAGAAACACGCCGCTTTTACAGCCGTTAAATGCGACTCAGATGTTGCCGCTTCACTCAACTCCCGACTTGCAGACAGCGTCTGGTACGTAGCCGTGCTGCTACTGGCAACTAATTGGCCAATTACAGACCGAAGTGGGCGGGACAAGCGTTCGTGACTGGTTGGACGGCTGTCAATCAAGCGCGTAAAGACACACCCACTCCGCTGTCCCCATATACATACATACACACACACGCACACGCACGCGCACACACACAGAGTTCTCGTGGCGTGCGCGGCGTTCGGATGTAAACGCCGAAATGCCGGATGTATTGCGGGCGAAATTGGCAATGTTTTAAAGAGCGAGTGTAAAACGCTGCGTTTTATTCCCGCAACGCTCGTTTTCGGGCCCCGCACCGCAATGTCTGGGCTGGTTTGGGTGACGGTTGTTCCGACGTGAGCGACAAACCCGTTTTTTTTTGTTAACTCCCAAAAATATTGCATCGTTACCGACAACCCTGACGGCGCTTCTCCTCACCTGAATAAAGCGGGAATTATGGCGGGCCAAAACGATTGCTGTGTCAAGGTCTCTGTCAGGTAAGAGGCTTTTTTATTGCGGTTTCTGACGACAAAGGTGGTGTTTTGTGTCGGGTTGTGACAGTCATTTCCCTTCTGCACCAGCACTTTTGCAGTGTGGAGGTTCAGGAAGTCGCAGAATTGGTTGTGTAAATAGTTTGAAAGCCGCGACATTGAAAGCCGTTGCAGGGTTTTTTTTGGGCGGCGCTGCGCGAGGTAGTGCATGTGCCGTGTGTGTGTGTGTGTGTGTGTGTGTGTGTGAGTAGTGTAAAACTATGGTTTAAAGCCCCTGTGTAATATCACAACGGTCACTCCCTAATCTCCTGCAACAATTTCACATGCATTATCCCTCAGGTTGTGCATCTCTAATCGCATCATGTCTCCCAAGCCTGCCTTATTCACATTGCAGTCCTCAGTAGCATCACCTTGCTGTAATAATTATTAACGTGTCCAGAGTTCAGAGACATTTATGGCATTAGGCAGCCTGGCATTTTGAGGCATGAGTGGATTTGCATTGCATCGCACAGACACGCACAGTCTCATTTACTAAGCGTCGCTCGCATCCTTTGTTAAAACGCTCCACCTTCACGCGATCGGGGTTCGATCCGCTATTGACCGATTTTCGGCGTCATTTCCGGTTTCCGGGAGCGACAGCGTTGTTAATTTATTTTAAATTGCAGTTAGAAGAGTTAAAGGGGTCACTCCTTCCGAATATGCTTGAGAAATGTTAAGCGGTGGTATGTAAGCCTCCCCAAATCAAAACTGGCCATTACAACCCCCCCCAGAAGCCCCAGATCCTCTCTAAACGGACAAAGATATGAAATACCCCAATATTCATTAGGACTGAACGATTCAGTGATCTGTGAGCCCATAACATTGATCTAACAAGAGAACATTGATCAGACTTTATACATATTGTAATGTCACTTTATATTTAGTCTATTTTTATTAAAAGGTAAGGTGAGCTCAGCAATAAAATGGCAAATGATATTTTAGTTGCTCTTTGTCACTTGATATGAATGGAAGTGATTGTATCAGCATAGGATATTGTCTCATATCGATCGTGGACTCTTGAACGGAGTCAAAACGGAATCATATCGTAGCAGGCTTTGTGATGTTGGCAGACATCGAAATGTTATTTATTGAATCAATATAATATTGTATTATGATGAAACTTGCGATTTACAACCATTAACATTCAACCCAAAGTTCGTCCTAAAGAGAAAATGTAAAACAATGGGGCAAGTAACCCCCATGTAAGCTGTTTGTTCTGCCGTCTTTCATTCATTCTTTGCCACATTATCCTCTTTGCCCCGGTTCTGGACTTAGATATGAGGCGGCGCTTTGGTCCTTTGTCCGTCTGTCCTTCCTTCCATCCATTTGGAGGAGGAGGAGGAGAAGGAGGAGAAGAAGAAGGAGGAGGAGGGGAATTAGTCGACATGAAATGAGGTGTCATGGCCCTTCTGAAGCCAAGCGTGACAGACAGCGTCCGTTTCCCGCGGCTACAGACCCCGTCTGTGGCTCCCTTTTTGTGTGCAGAGAGGAAGCGCCGCTTGCTAGAAAAGCTGACCTGTTTCTAATGACGCCCTTTATATTTAGGAGGTGTAGCTGCAGGTGCACGTGCACACGCTCATTCCTGCAACGGCGCGGCATGTTGTGGAGGTCACAACTGCAGAATGGGAGACGGGAGGGCGCTGCCGCATCCGTGAATGAAAGGCGGCTCACGTGGGATAGCGGAGCATGACAAAGGCGGGCTACTCTGCCAGCCTAAAGCTTTACGTCATCGAGAGGAACATGTGTTGGCACCCGGCTTGGCAGAGTAGAGAAGGAGCAGGTTGGCATGGGCATGGTTGTGACAGCCTGAAGATAGCAGTTAGAGATGCTTGTTCTGTGTGAGGGCTGGGCGATTTGACCTCAAATCAATATTACGATTAATTGGACATTTTACCGTCATTATGATTAATGCACAGATTAAGAATTGCGACAGAGAGAATTGTGTATAAATACATAGCAATAAAAGTCGGCTACTTAAGACATATCGCCGTTTTGTTACTCAAAAATCGGTGGCTGATTTGAACCGTGACCTGGGTTAGTGATCTTTGATTAGGGTGGATAGCTCCCGAAAATGTACTGTTGTTTTTTTTAAACCTCCCCCATCCTTTTCCTGTTTTTTCTGTAATCACAGTTAATGTCTGTTGCTGAAAGATTGATTTTCTTCTCCCCCGACAGTGGGTGGGAACTGTGTGTGTTTTTTCTCTCTCCCCTGGGTCTGTGTCATCTGCAGGCCATCCTTGGCTCGCCCCCCCCACCACTCTGGTGCAGGCGAGCGAGTCGTTCTTCAGAAGGTGTTGACTCAACAGGACCGTTATAATTAGCCTCAAAGAGAAAGTATGCTTAGTTCGAAGCGCTGACGATTCTCCAGAGCGATACGGAACGTTTGTCTCTAAACGCCTCGTCTGCGTCTGCAGTTAGACGATCTGCTCTGGAGACATGAGATAACACATCTCAAGCCTCTCCTCAGAGGATTCAAGAATTCATAATCAAATGTTGTAAAAATAGCTCCGTTTTTGACTGACCCAGATTAAGGCTTTAAAGCACGCCAAATGACGGAATTCGGGCAATGCTGCCTTTTTTCGGAGATGAAGGCAGGGAGCTGTCGGGGTTAAAAAAATGTATGTCCTGTTTATGTGTCCAGTCTGCTTCCTCCTGAGGTCATCAGAACCTTGCTAAATGAGAGCTGAATCTCTTTATTTGTCACATACATAGTTATACAAGGAAAACGTAGTGAAATGTCAACCTGGTTTGTTCAAGAAATGTAAAATAATGATTAATAAAAATAAAATAATAAAACAGTAAAAGCTGATAAAATGATAAAGAACACAGTTCACCCCGAGAAGTTAGGAGGGCTTCTAAACCTTCCCTTGCCGCGTTCTGTTGGAGTTTAGTGGGCTCTGGTTTTAGGAGGTGAACTGCTGTGGGAACCGGGCTCATAATGGCCCCTTCTTATGTGGAATGGCCCCCTTCCTCAAGGCCGCAGGGGTGAAGCGTGAATGATTTGAGCTTGTTAAGATCCCCTCTTGATTAAGAGCTCTGTGGTGACTTTTACCGACCTGCTCTTTTATTTGCTTCTCATTGGAATCACATGCTGACCCCTCCCCCGGTTAGCGCCAGTTAGCGCAGTTCTTAAGGGAAATGTTCTTGAGTTAAAAAGAAGTTTTAAAAAGCTCATTAGAGGGGAAGTGGTCAAGCTGATCTCCTATCAGTGAAAAGATTAAAATCTGTCTAGTGCACATGGACACCGTCCCTCTTCTGACAAGAACAAAAAAAGGTGTTAAGCTGCATTAGAAGTTGAATACTCATTCCAGGTTGAGGTTAGCGGTCGACAGTCCTTACAGATAAATAGCGCGTATGTATCAGGTAAAGCTTTCTTTTCGCCCGACAGTCTCAGTTGAAAACTTTAAGAATATTACCAATCTCTGACTTCGCTAGAGTGACCGCGATTCATTTGCAAACAAACGGTAATGATGACCCTGAAGAGGTGGTCGGGCAGTGTGTGTGTGTGTGTGTGTGTTTGTGTGTGTGTGTGTGTGTGGGGCAGCTAGGGGGGACTGGTCGCTTGCATCTTACGAAAATGTTGGCAGGCTTCAGGAATTCTAGCAGATTGAATGCTTGCTAACGTTACGCCACTTCCCTACGGTTATATAGGCTATTCGCCTTTTCTTTACTAAGTTAAAAGCAAAAATCTGAATTTAAGCCTCTCTTCTGAAAGTTCTGGCTGGGGTCCTTCACACACGGTCACACTCGCATGTGCTCCACAGCGACACTGTCGCGGGGCTGCCCGCAGACGTGCCTGACTATAAATAGGCACACGATACTTGAAAATCGGCTGATGCCGATATATTATAAAAATGCCGAATAACGGCTAACCAATATATCGGTTGACCTCTAGTTCAGGCAAGTCAGATGATGTTAAACTAAAGTATTTTTGGATGCACCGATCCGTCGTTTTTAGTTCTGATATTGATATCCAGGCTTTGAGTATCGGCCGATAAAGAGTGCACATCAGCAATAAATTCGTCCATATTTAACTAATCAGTGATTATCAAAGTCACAAAGGATAAACTTGATAAATCACAACTAGTATAAAGAAATAATTTAATTATTATAGAAATTATAGATTATTATAGGAATCGGCACAACAAATCGGCCTGTTTTGGTAACGGTGTAATGATACACCAGTCTGCATTGATGCATCGATTCAATGATCAATGATTCTGTGACATCGATCCAAAATGAAAACACAGATGAGACGTCACACATATAATTGCATGGCTTTACTGGTTCAGGAATAAAAATCTCATGATATTTTAGCTGCCTTTTGTTATTTAATACGAATCATGTTAAATCAGTATATGATCCCATCTCATATTGTAATTAACAAATGTGTGTGTGTGTATATAAATATATATATGTGTGTGTGTGTATAGATAGATATATATATATATGTATATATATATAGATAGATGAATAGATAGATAGATATATTGATTTCTCACGACAACAGGTGGGTTGCAGTCAGTCCCATTTGTCTGCAGAAGTGTCTTTCACATGGCTCCATTAAGCGTTTCTCGGTCGGCGCGCAAACGAATGACTTCCTCAGCCTGGGCAGGAGCCTCCTTCGCCCGCTTCCTGTTCCTGCCGTGGTGCTCATAACGAGTTAAAAGACCCGCCGTGCGCTTTAAAAAAAAAAAAGTAGTCTTTAACCAAAATAATGTGTGTATTGCGGTGTGATCGGATGCAATCGGTGTGACGCAAATAAGTCGTGATCTCG
This sequence comes from Distichodus sexfasciatus, assembly GCA_032718565.1. Lineage (NCBI taxonomy): Eukaryota > Metazoa > Chordata > Actinopteri > Characiformes > Distichodontidae > Distichodus > Distichodus sexfasciatus. Next base: position 666,615 of record JAVGVS010000179.1, read on the forward strand.
AGCCTTGAATTATGACACATCTAATAGCGTGGCGTCAGCAAAAACAAAGCAGAAACAGTCCTTAACGGTTGCAGCGTTTAGGGTTTACATTCCTCAACTCGAAAGAGTTCTCGGTTTAGATTTGAACCATGGCCAAAGTGGCAGTTTCAGGGAGTGCAACACACTGCAGAGGGAAGTGGAGGAGGAGTCAAGGGAACGAGAGCAGCGTTCAACAGCGGCTTATTTTGTGCGTACATTGCGCTTTCCGAAACCCTTGCAGTAGCTCTGAGGGCTTTCTGAACGGACGTAAAGATCGTCCGAGAACGCGTATCGCGATCTTTATGTCCGTTCAGAAAGCCCTCAGAGCTGTAGGGGTTTCAAGCTTCCTGTGGGTCGATCAAAGGGGCTTTGAACAACCCGACCAGATTATTTTGTCTAAATGTGTTCAGAGACCCGGAGAAAGCGGCGCCAAGAAGGGGCGAGTGAAAGCTGAGGGAACCAGTGATGATGTCTGACTAATTAGAGAATGCTGTCCTTTTCGAGGCCTTTAACCGCAGAGATGAAAAGGGGTTGTTGTGTTTGAGATGAAAAGGGGAAGCGGTTGGGTGGAGGGGAAGCTGGAGGAGAGGAGAGGGAGGGAGGGAGAGAAAAAGAGACAGAACAAGAGAGAAAGCAGGAAGTGTCTCGCTCTCGATCAGTGTCAAAAGGGCGACGAAGGAAAAGTCAACATTTAGTCCTCATTGGTAGCGGACAAAGAGGAACATTTTGGGAATTGAGAGGGGGGGCCGGTGTGGGTGGGTGTGGGATATAGGGAAATCACACAGCTGTGCTGCTATTTACAGTTCCCAAAGAGACAGAATAAGAGAGATAAGAGATGAGGGTGAGAAGAGAGAGATGGGGAGGAGGGAGGAGAAAAGAATTGAGACATAGAGAGAAGAGAGAGGAAGAAAAAATAGAGAGGGTTTCACAAAAAGAGAGATTCGTTTAAAATCTATTCAGAATCATAGATTGAATTGATAGATTTTAGATGGTATGAGCCCAGCAATTGATTCGCGATTCATAAATGATTCACAGTTTAATACATATATGAGAATGTTTCCAGATTACAGTTTTAAATTACTTTTTCCTTTTGACTGTGGGAGATCAACCAAAAAAAATCACACTGAATCAAATATAGTTTAGGGTTAGGGTTAGGGAAACATTTTTTTTGGAATGCATGAATTGATTTGAATCGACAGAGAAAGAATCACAATTCAGTTCGATTTTTACAGCACAGAACACCAGAGAAAATGGACTTTTAAATACTCTACGTATTAAATGTTGTGTTAAGCAGTATTCATTATTCAGGCTTCTAAAGCCTTGAGTCACCATTGAGTTGATAAAAACTGAAGAAAGAGAAAGAGATGGGAGGGAGGGAGAGGAGAGAAATTGAGACATAGAAAGAAGAAAAATAGAGACAGAGAGAAGAGGAAAAGAAATGAGACCTAGAAAGAGGATGAAAATGAGACACAGAGAGAAGAGGAAGAAAAAAATGAGACAGAGAGAGAGAAAAGACAGAGAAAATAGGACATACAGAGAGAAGAGGGAAAATGAGATGCTGAGAGATAATGGACACAGAGAAGAGAGAAAAATGGAGACGAGATGAGGAAGAAAAAATGGGGGCGAAGAGAAAAATTAGATGCAGAGAAAATAATGAGACATAAGAGAAGAAGACATAGAAAAAATAAGGGCAAGAGAGAGAGGAGGAAGAAAACAATGAGACAAGAGAGAAGAGAAAAAAATGAGACAGAGGAAGAGAGAGAGAGAAAAAAATGAGAGACACAGAGGAGAAAAGGGAGAGAAAAAAATAGAGATACAGAGAGAAAATAATATGAGAGACAGAAAAATGGAGACACAGAGAAGAAGAAAAAAAATGAGACAGAAGAGAGAAAAAATGAGACACCGAGGAGGAGAGAGAGAAGGGAGAAAAATGAGATACTATGAGAGAAAATAATGAGACCGAGAAGAAAAATGAGACAGAGAAGAGAGAAATTGAGCAAGAAAAAAATATAGAGACACAGAGAGAGAGAGAGAGAAACAGAGAAAGAGAGACACGGAGAAAGAGAGACACAGAGAAAGAGAGACACAGAGAAAGAGAGAGAGGAAGAAAAAAATAAAGAGAGAGAGAGGGAGAGAAGAGGGAAGAAAAAATGAGACACGGAGAAGAGGAGAGAAAGAAAAAATGAGAAGAAGAGAAAATGGAAACAGAAAGAAGAAGCGAGAGAGGAGAAAATAATGAGACACAGGGTGAGAAAATAATGAGACAGAGAGAAGAGAGAGAGAAGAGGAAGAAAAAATAGAGACACAGAAAGGAGAAAGCGAGACACAGAGATGTAGAAAAGGGAGGATGGAAGATAATAGAGACACAGAAAAAGGGGAGGGGGAAAGGGGCAGTGAGGGAGAGAACACTGAGAGAGAAGAAAAGATATCGACGACGAGAGACAAAGAGACACAAGAGAGAGAGAGAGGGAAGAGAGAAGGGACAGACAGGTTTAATTAACGCAGCTTGAGGGCCAGGGTATGAACCTTGGGAACTGAAGCCACTGTTCTCTCTCTCTCTCTCTCACACACACACTGAAGATGCTCTTAGAGGCGATAGTAAAGGACAGCGTTCATTCGTGATACAGTTACTGTCATCTGGACTCTTGTGCATGTCACGGAGCTGAGGTGTAGTCTGTGTATTCTGTATTCTAACACTCGCTTCGCGCTGTACGTGTATCAAAATGCCTTACTTCCATGAGATCTGGGCGGTGAAAGTCCACAAAGAAAACCCTCACGTCCTTTACAGAAGCGCTTTCTACAATCTTCCCCAAATAATCGTCCCCTTATTGACCCTCCGGCCCACTTCATCTCTCCTTTTCATAACTAATATGCTGACGCTGCTCCATTTTTTTTCCTGCCCCCCCACTAATCTAAAGTGTTGAGGAATTTCAATGAGGCCTTTTCTTATTGAAAATTCAAATACCTGCGATGCACTCAGAAGCCATTTCTTTCTTCCGCTCCATCGGTCATCTTGGGCTCCTGCCCGGACAAATAAGGGCGCAAACTTGGACCCCCATCCCTTGATCCATTCAGGGCCACTTCCACCGGCCCTTTTGAAATCACACTGACATTCCCTATACACACACACACACCCTTTCTTCTGTCCACTGTGGTCCAGAAGGAATGGAGTACATAGATTGACTACAGCAGAGGTTTTCTCCAAACAGGAAATGACAATAAAACAATGAGGCATAAGTAGGGCCCTATGAAATCCGTTTTGTTTTTTCCTAAATTCCGTTTTATGTTTCCCTGAATTCCGTGTTTTCCATTTTTATTCTTCTGAATTCCGTGTTTTAAGTGTCTAATTATGGGAGGCGGATGGGAGAAAAATTTCACATTCATGGCTTATTCAACTTCAAAAGCAAAGTGCTGGGCTTCAGCGGAACATTTTCTGCTTTGGTAAAACATTTTCTCGGTTAACAACAACAAACATTCATTTTTAGGTACCAAGCAAGCGTTTCTAGCGTGAGTTTTTGACTGTAAGTAATTAGTCCGCGTGTTCTTAGGGTGCAGTCTATAAAATGCTGGCCGGCAATACAAAGAGTTATTCTCGATTCATAAAAATCATTTTGGGTGATGATCTGCTCTAAACTTAGCACTGGCCTTCGAATTCGTCATTTTTTGGGGAGACTTCGGTGTTTCAACTCTTCACCGCAATGACGTTAGCGGTTTCCCCTCTGTGCCTGTGCGTTTGTGTGTGTGAAGCTGAGTCCCTCAACGCGTACAGGGGCTTTCTGTGACCAAAAGTGATTAGAAACCATTGCTTTGCTTTGCTTACACGATATCGTGGTGCCGACATTCTCGTTTTAGCAGTTCACATTTATTTGTTGAATTCCCGATTCTTCGTTTTCCTTGTCAGCGTAAATCGCAAGGCTACATAAGATGTATGCACTAGTTATTACGCAAGAAACTGAATATTGCGGTATAAAGCAATACAACATTTTGCAGTGTCAGGTTTTGTTTTATTAAAAAGAAATAAATGCAAAAGGCTTACGGGAGCTTACTGAAGGGTTTTGTTTTGAGTTGTTATTAGGAAAAGTGCATGGATATCTATAGGTTAAATAAAGAAATATTTAAAATCATAATTCTACAGCTTGACTTCATGGGTCATTTACATTTTTTTAAAAATGATGCTTAAAAGTTTCTTAAAACAATAGGGCATTTACAGACCTGTAGTGCAATTACAAGAGGACTACCATTTGTAGAGAACCTTTACGAAAATCCCACGATTCCATTTGATTTGATTCTTGGGCTCACGATTCGGTTCAAAATTGATTCACGTTTCAAAATCTATTCAGAATCATGAATTAAATTAGTCGATTTTGAATTAGATTATGAATAACTGATTCGCGATTCATAAATGATTCACAGTTTAATACATACATGAGAATGTTTCCAGATTACAGTTTTAAATTACTTTTTCCTTTTGACTGTGGCAGATCAAGTAAAAAAATCACACTGAATCAAATGTAATTTAGGGT